>JAOTQJ010090114.1:0-45693 GCA_025642045.1 Solanum sejunctum
CACACACATATATATATATATATTCTATTTTAATTTATTATTTATATAAATCATAATTTACAACCAACATTGATATATTGATCATTGCAATGCATTGTTAGAATCGTTGCAATAGGTAAATAATCTGTCGCAATAGAATAAAATATTGTTGAAATAGGTCATATAAATCATGGCAATAGGTCATTTACGCATTGCAATAGGTAACATACAGTTGGTTTATTGTCCGAAAAAAATCTTTGCAATAGAAAAACTAATCGTTGTAAAATTTATCTATGACAACGATTATAAAATGTTGCACTATGCAAATTTTTTCGTCCCACTAAAAAGATGAAGAACTATTGCTATAGGGGTATCTATGGCAACAAAAAATAACCACCAGTGGAGAACCCGTTTCCATAGATCTATAGTCACGTGAACTAAAGAAACACATTTCATACTATCACGATAGAACTATGATAAGGGTTTTTCTATCTGTAGCAATGATTTTTGGTTGAATTGCCGTAGATTTATTTTCTAGTAGTGATCATAATAGGAGTAGCATATTAAAGCCATAACATCATAGGAAAGGCTTCATAATCTTGCCTAATTTTCATAGTATTTCCATGCAATCTTAACATATTTGATAGCGCTTAATTATTCATAATATTAATGACTTGCATAACTTGTAACAAAGTCTTTTGTCAATATACTATGCTTCATCATATAAACTTTGTTCCAAAACATGGTGGATCTATGCGTAGGGACTTAAAGTCATGAAATTTTATTAGTAATGTGCATGAATAAGTAAAACATGCTCACTTAAGACCATTCAAAACAACCTACCATAATCGTTGAGAATTTTCAACTCAAATAATGCATATAAAGAACAATAGGAAGTACCTATAAAGAAATCTACCTTGAAATTAAAAGATTGATAATAAATCTACATGCCTTAATGTGTTTGAAGAAGACAAGAGAAGCTTGAAGTCACCTTGAAGCTTGGTCCTTAAAGGAGGAGTCTTGAAACCCTATTTGGATGAAAAATTTTGGAGAGTTTAGAGAGGATTTTAGGTATTATAGTGAGTGAATAGGTCTAAAAATGGAAGAATTTTCATGGATTCTTATCTATAAGGGTTCAAGGATTTGTCCAGTTGTCCTTACTTAAATCTGAATTTTTTTTGAAAAAATTGTACTATGATGAAATAGAAATGCGATGCAAACTTGTTCCGACGTAGTTCATTTTTACGCGAAGTTTAATTTTCTCCTGATTTAGCCCTAAAATAAGTCTCGATCATTTTTACACTGAAATGAACCCTCTCTGTGATATGGAGATATCGTGGACCATCTGAAAAGTGCAAAAAGTTGCGAAAAATTATTTTTTGATACAGTTAACTTAAAAATTGAACGAGATCATTTTCTTACACAATGTTGCCTCCTGATCAAGAATACGATCTCAGATTTGTCAAAAAAAATATATTAATGATGTGTTATACAAGGCATATATTACTAAGGTATCCTAAGGCACTTTAGAGATGTTACAAATTTGTTCTTTGGAAAAGCAATGGTACTAAAGCTTGGGGACTCACCAACTTTCTTTAGGAGAAATCATACTAGCCACATGGAGGAGGAGGATAATCAAGTGGGGCTCCGGTTCCTACATGGTAAGATCATGTAGATATAGACTATGCATTAGTATGCTTGAATGTACTAAGTATGTATGATACAATGCATCAAGAGATAGACGACATAGGCAAAATACAATATCATAAGCAATGGATAGCATAATAACAATATGACATGTATGAATGGTGCTAGAAATAAATTATGCTTATATAAAACATATTACATATGAAGAAAGAGATCACCATCGTAGACCAAGCAACTTAGTACTTGAAATCAAAGGCATGCCACCTGCTTGAAAGGTGGATGAGGTTCATACCTCATCTATAGTAGTACGGGATTGCCACTACTTGACAAGGTAGATGGGGTACATACCCTCCATCTATGGTAGTACAGGATTTCCACTACCTGACAAGGTGGATGAGGTACATACCTTTCATATATGGTAGTACGGGATTGACAGGTACATACCCTTCATCTATGGTATGGTCAACCTGCAACAATAGAGATACTTTCCAGGATAACAACGCATATATACCTTTCTTTCCTCATCATTAAGTCATTCAAATCATAGGTTATGCAATTGATCATCAATTGCTTAAGAATCCAAAGCTGGACATTTTATCAAACACTTGGCGGCTGCGTAATGCTAGTGTAAGATCATGCAATTCAAGAGTGAAATCATGCTATAAAATTCAATGTAAAAAAACCACCCACCAACACTTGGTAATACCCTCATGTAATATACATTGAAACCCTTCATTAAATCTCAAAATAGATACTAAATTCATAGCTCAACATGAATAGTCACCTTTTAAAGACTCCTACACAGTTCGTAATCAAATTCATAATAAATAAGACCCATCAGTAAATCAACTTAGAAATATGAATTTTATGTAAAAAGAATGCTTCGGCACCAGGGGTGAAATAAACCAATGGTTGAAACCCATATACCTTGACTTTGGAGAATTCCTTAATGAAGATTTGAATAGAGAGTTGAAGCTTAAGTGAATTCCTTAAGACCCGAAATGAATTTGGGACCCTTGATTTTGAGTGAAATATTTATCTAAGTGTTTGAGAGAGTATTAGGAAATGTCTCGTATGATATGGTGTTGAAATATAGCTAAGTATAGGTAATTTCAAGTATGGGAAGATTTAGTCCCAAGACCCAAAAGCGTTAGACCAAAAAACAAAAATTGGGAAAAAATAACATAGAGGCACGCCTTGGCCTTGTCGAGCCAGGGATGTGAAAACCTCTCTGAAAATTGCATTTTGCAATTTTTAATTTTGATACGGTTGCTCTAAAGCTGGGATTATATCCATTTTTCACTCAATTTTGTCCCTTGATCAAGAATATAAAGTCAAAATTTTGAAATCACGCATGGATTTTGAGATATATGAAAATTATAATTTTGGGCACTTTCGAGGCACATTTTCGGGCACTTTTGGGGGTTGTTTCAATATCTCTCCCTTGGGAAGATTCAGCCCTAAATGTCAAAGAAACGTATATAAGAGACCTAAATAAGATAATTTAAGCCCACACAAGAATGTAACAATGCACTTAAACATCATGTCAAAAATCACAACAGAAGTGTCAAAATCACCATGAACTTATCAACATAAACATGAAATACATGCAAATGATATAGGGGCTAAAACATATGACTTTAAATCATATAGGGGATATAGAATTTGTACCTTAGGCTTAAGTGAAATTAAAGAGATAAGGATATCACTATTTCATTCCGTCTCGACCTCCCATGTAGCACTTTCGACTTGTTGATTCCTCCGAAAGACCTTAATGGAAGCCACATCCTTGTTACTCAATATCTTTACTTGTCTATCCAAAATGTCTACTAGAACCTCTTCATAAGTCAAGTTGTCTTCAATAACTCCCACAATATCTAATGGGACAATAGCATTCTGGTCACCCACACATCTTCTCAACATAGATACACGAAAGACCAGATGAACCAAGTCCATTACACTAGGCAATTCCAACTCATAGGCTACCTTACCAGCCCTCCTCACCTATAAGGGCCCACATATTTTGGACTCAACTTACATTTTTTACCAAAATGAACCATACCCTTCAGTGGTGAAACCTTCAAATAGACCCAATCACTAACTTTAAATTCAAGGTCCCTTCTCCTCACATCGGCATAGAATTTTTGATGACTTTGTGTTATTTTTAACCTTTCCCTAATCAACTATACCTTCTCCATAGCCTTCATAACCGGATCCATACCTAACAATGCCATTTTCCCTACCTCAAATCATGCAACTGGAGACCTACAACACCTACCATAGAGGGCCTCAAAAGAGGCCATACCAATGCTAGAACGATAGCTATTATTATAAGCAAACTCAATCAATGGAAGATGATCGTCCCAACTACCCTTAAACTCCAAAATACAAGATCTAAGCATATCCTCAAGAGTTTGGATAGTTATTTCGGCTTGGCCATCTATTTGAGGGTGAAAGGCCATACTAAGTTTTACCTTGGTACCAAGACCTCTTTGAAAGGACCTCTAAAAGTGAGAAGTGAATTGAGCACTATGATTCGATATGATAGACAATGGCACTCCATGCAATCTAACCACGATGAATAGAATAGGAAGAATTATGAAACTCATCGAGAATCCTCTTTCTTAAGTCATTCCCACTAGGCACACACAACCTACCTTGGTACCTAAGGGAACTATCTCCCCCCTTGGGAGAAAACCTCCACCTTGCCCTCTAAAAGTGAGAAGTGAATTGAGCACCATGATTCGATATGATAGACAATGGCACCCCATGCAATCTAACCACCTCATGAATGTACAATTTACCATAGTCTTCAGTCCAATAAGTAGTATTGACTGGTAGGAAATGAGCCTACATTGTCATCCTATCAACCACGAGCCAAATAGAATCAAAACCCTTTCTAGCCTTAAGCAACACAACCACAAAATCCATGTTAATATCCTCCCATTTCCTAGTAGGAATCTCCATATCTTGGGTTAGGCCACCTAGCCTTTGATGTTCGGCTTTGACTTATTGGCAACTATGACAACCAGACACAAATTTGGCAATGACTTTCCTCATACCTCCCCACCAATACACATACCTCAAATCCCTATACATCTTGGTGGAACCATGATGAATAGAATAGGAAGAATTATGAAACTCATCGAGAATCCTCTTTCTTAAGTCATTCCCACTAGGCACACACAACCTACCTTGGTACCTAAGGGAACTATCTCCCCCCTTGGGAGAAAACCTCCACCTTGCCCTCTCTCACCAAGGCCTTCAATTCTGACAAGGAGGGCTCAAGATCTTGTTTTGCTTTTACCTCATCAACCAAGGAAGATTTTGAACCATCAACAACCACAATATCACCATTATCAACCTATTCCAACCAAACCCCCAATCTAGCTAACTGATGAACCTTCCCAGCCACCTTTTTTCCACCACCATCAACATGAGCTAGGCTACCTATAGATACCTACTCAAAGCATCGGCCATAACATTAGCCTTACCGAATGATAATGCAATTCATATCAGAATTCTTAAGGAGTTCTAACCACCTCCTTTGTCTCAAGTTGAGATCTTTTATAGTGAACACATATTGGAGACCATTTATGATCAGTAAACACATCAACATGGACTCTATACAAATAATGACACTAATTTTCAAAGCAAATACTATGGCGACCAATTCAAGATCATGGGTAGGATAATTCTTTTCATGCACTTTGAATTTTCTAGAAGCATAGGCTATCACCTTACCATTTTACATCAAGACACAACCCAAACCAATTCGAGAGGCATCATAATACACAACAAACCCTTCCAACCCTTCCGATAGAGATAAAATAGGAGCAGACATAAGCTTATGTTTTAAGGTATAGAAACTCCTTTCACACTCATCGGTCCACAAAACTTTAGCCTTTTTTAGGCCATATTGGCATGGGAGAAGCAATAGAAGAGAACTCATTCACAAACCTCTGGTAATAACCCGCTAAGCCCAAGAAGCTTCTAATATCCGATAGGGTCAAAGGCCAATTTCTAATCACCTCTATTTTCTTAGGATCCACCTTAATACCATCCCCTGACACCACATGACCTAGAAAGGAAATCTCTTTCAACCAAAATTCACACTTCTCATACTTAGCGTACAACTTCTCTTCCCTCAACTTTTGAAGCATCACCCTTAAATGACCCATATGCTCCTCCTCACTATGAGAATATATCAAAATATCATTGATGAAAACCACAACAAACAAATCCAGGTAGTGTTTAAAGACCATATTCATAAGATCCATGAAGATAGTTGATGCATTGGTTAACCCAAAAGATAAAACAACAAACTCATAATGACAATACCTGGTCCGAAAGGCCATCTTAGGAATGTCACACTGCCTCACTCTCACTTGATGATACTCGAATCGAGGATCATTCTTAGAGAAGTGACTAGCCCTTTGAAGTTGGTCAAACATATTATCAATCCTTGGTAGAGGATATTTATTCTTTATGGTAACCCTATTAAGTTGCCGATAGTTAATGCACATCTTAACGGACCTATCCTTCTTCTTCACAAACAACACAAGTTCACCCCAAGGTGATTGGATAGGCCTAATAAAACCCTTCTCCAATAAATCCCTCAATTTCTCCTTCAACTCCTTTAACTTTATCGGGACCATACGGTAAGGGGGAATAGAAATAGGTTGGGTATCAGAAAGGAGGTCTATACCTAGTCTAATTCCCTTTCAGGAGGAACATCAGGAAGTTCATTTGAAAAGACATCAATAAACTCATTTACTACTAGAACTAACTCTTTAGGAAGGTACTTAGACTCAAAACCCCTTAGAGATCAACTTTTGAGCTTTAATGCTAGAGATAAACCTACCATTGACTACCACATCATGACTCTCCCACTCAAGGATGGGCTCATTTGGGAATTGTTATATAATCAATAGAGGCATAACAAGCATGCAATCAATTTATCCCAAGAATGACAGCAAAATTCACCATATCCAACTCAACTAGATCACAAGGCAAAATTTTATGCAAAATACAAATGGGGCAATTTCTATGAACCTTTTTAACAACAATAGATACACCAATGGGAGTAGACACCTCATAAGACTCATACAAAAATTCGAGCTCAACATGAAATTTTTTGGCAACAAAAGGAGTAACAAAAGAAAGAGTGTCCCCTGAGTCTATCAATGCATACACATCAAAATCAAAGACTTTTAACTTACCAGTGACAACATCAGACACCTCATCAACCCCTTGTCTCCCCTGGAGTGCTATAGAACTGATTATGTCTTGGGCACAACCTTGTTAACCTCCTCTCCACAAAGGAACCACATTTGCACTCTGGCCGTGTGAATGAACATCCTTACCCTTGTTGCGATTTCGTGGACAATTAATTATCTTGTTGCCTATTTTCCCACAACCAAACAAGCATTGGAATCCTTCAAGCATAGGCCACTATGACCCTTACCACATTCTGCACACATAGCATTAGGCACCATACCACCATCTCGTTGGGCCCTAAGTAGTTATTGGCAAACCTCCTATTAGGAGCATGAGAAGACCCTTGTCCGTGATGAAACCGACCACCTTTGAGACTTTGGAACTTACCATTAAAATGGACCCTCTTAGCTTCACCACTCCTCCTCTTCCGCAACTTATTCCCTTCTAATTGTTTGGCATAGGTCATCAAGCGGGACAAATTCATGTCATTAATCAACATAGTGGCCCAGCACTCCTCATTCACCAAATCGGATGCACCTATCAGGAGAGAAGAACCATACTAAACTCAAGAGAGAAGAACCGATTGACAAATGTTACGTTAAAGTCCTTCTATAGAATCATATTGTTGTTCCCCTTCTCCGCTTTCTAATGGGTAAACCATATGTGGGCCACCCCCTTAAGTTGGTATGTTGCTAACCACGCCTTCTCGTCTGACCTAACACCTATAATAGCCAACACTTTGTACACCTCATCAATAAACTCTTTAGGGTCTTCTTCCACTTTAAAACCATAGAACTCCTATGGGTTCATCCTCATAAATTCCCTCACTTGAGATGCTGGACTAGGAGCATAAGGGTCTTGGGCCCCTTGATTGACTTTATTAGCCATGACTTGAGCTAGCAAGGTGAGAGCATCTCGGAGCTCTCCATGAGTTGATTATTTATCGAGAGTGCAGGCTCTTCTTCCTCTTATGTTAGACATAATCTAAAAATAGCAAAGGACATTCATTAAAAGAGAACCATACCTACCTTCTATAACACAACATAGATCAATCAGAAGGGAAACATTTCCTAAAACATCTTATAGCCTCTCACTCATAGTTTTGGTGCACAAGACAACCAAAAATAAGACTCTAAACTGAGGACCATTAACAACCTAGTGCTCCAATACCAAGTTTGTCACGATCGAGACCTAGGGCCTAGAAATGAAATGGTAAATGGGGAACCCAAAGGGACCCCCAAACAAGCCTCTTAGTATATCATTACACATTTTTACCCATAGAAGCAATAATACAACAACAATAGATAGAAAAAAGGGGAAAGATGGGGCTAAGGGATGTCATTGATACCATAGAAACATATCAAGCAAATAGTATAACATTAACATATCATAAGGTTCCAACAACACCTCTAATATATAGATAGGAGCAGGGACCAAGACAATCTCTAGGATCACCCTCATAGTCATAAGTTTCCAATATAAGAAGAGTTAATACATAACATAAATCAAGAGAAGTATGTCATCGAAGTTGAGGATTTACTAATTTGCTTTAGGAGAAATTGTATTAGTCACGTGGAGGAGGAGGAGGATCAAGTGGGGCTTTGGTTCCTACATGGTAACATCATGTTGGCATAGAGTATACGCTAGTACATTTGAATGTACTAAATATGTAGGATGCAATGCATGAAGAGATAGGCAACATAGTTAAAATGCAATATCATAAGTAATGGATAGTGTAATAATAATATAACATGTCTGAATGATGCTTCAAATAAACTATGCTTATATAGAACATATTACATATGAAAAAAGAGACCATCATGATAGACCAAGAAACTTAGTACTTGGGATCCAAGGCATGCCACCCACTTGGAAGGTGGATCAGGTACATACCCCTCATCTATGGTAGTACAGGATTGTAACCACCCAATAATGTGGATAAGGTATATACCCCCCATCTAAGATATTATGGGATTGCAACCATGCGATAAGGTGGATGAGGTACATACCCCTCATCTATAGTAGTACGGGGTTGCCAAGGTAGATAAGGTACATACCCTTTATCTATGGTATGATCAACTTGCAACACTAGAGATACTTTCCATGATAACAACACATATATACCTTTCTTTCCTAATCACAAACTCATTGAAGTCATAGGTCAGCAATTGATCATCAATAGCTCAAGAATCCAAAGCCGGATATTTTATCAAACCCTTAGAGGGTGCGTAATGCTAGTGTAACATCATGCAATTCAAGAGTAAAATCATGCGATAAAATTCAATGTAAAACTACCCGCTAACACTTGGTAATACCCTCATGCAATATACATTGAAACCCTTCATCAAATCTCAAAATAGATACTAGATTCATAGCTCAAAACATGCTTAAACAGTCACACGTTTATGAAACCCCAACATAGTTCTTAATCAAATTTATAGTAAATAAGATCCATAAGTAAATCAAGTTAGAAATATAAATTTTATGTAAAAAGGAAGCGTGGGCACTATGGGTGAAGGACTCAATCGTTGAAACCCACATACCTTAACTTTGGAGAATTCCTTGATGAAGATTTGAATGGAGACTTGAAGCTTGAGTGAATTCCTTAAGATCCAGGATGAGCTTGGGTCCCTTGATTTTGAGTGAAATATTTGTCTAAGTGTTAGAGAGAGTATTGGGGAATGTCTTGTAAGATATAGTATTGAAATATGGCTAAGTATAGGTATTTTTACGTATGGAAAGACTTAAGATCAATACCTAAAAGCCTTGGATCGAACAACAAAAGCTGGGCAAAAATAACACAGACGCACGCCCTAGCCACATCGCTCTAGGGACGCAAAAACATCTTTGGAAATTGCATTTTGCAATTCTCAAATTTGGATAGGTTTGCTCTAAAATCGGGGTTAGACCCATCTCCCACTCAAGTTTTTCCCCTGATCAATTATATTAAGTCAATTTTTTGATATCACGCATGGATTGTGAGATATATGGAAACTACGATTGTGGCACTTTCGAAGAACATTTTCAGGCAATTTTTGGGGTCGTTTTATGAACATAGTGGAAGCTTCGGAAGAAGTGCTAAGTGAAATGATGTTGGGGATATCTCTTAGGCAGCATCAATTAAAAGTTTAAAGGCTTGCTTATCAACTCTCTCAGCATAAGTGCACAATTCAACAAGAGGCAATGGTAAAAAATGAATAAATATCACCATCGGAGCTAACGCTCCTTATGAAATTGGCATGGGATACGAAATTCCTTTATTTGGGGCAATTAAGGATTGTGGAAAAAGAAATAAAAGAGCTAAAGTAGAAATGAATTAAAGGGTAACCATTCCTAAATAGCCACATATGGAGGTTGCAAGGTTCACTCAAAATCATGAGAAAGAAGGTGACAAAGCTAAGTTTCAAAAATTTCTACCTATCTTCGCTTCTTTAGCAATCAATATCCCATTGGTTGATGCTCTCAATAAGATTCCAACATATGCACAATTGATGAAGAAATTAGTAACCAAAAGAGAGCCTTAGATTGTGAGATAATCGAGATTTGGCATAGCTTTGGCACTCTCTTTACCAGAAAAGTGGTAACAAAAAGAAATGATCCAGGTGCATTTACAATTGTATGCATAATTGGGGAATGTAATTTTGGAAGAGCCCTATGTGATTCAGGGGCTAGGGTAAATATGATGCCTCTGATGGTATTTGAATAGCTTCGTGTAAATATTTTGGCTCCAAAAACCATGAAGCTACTTATGGATGACAGGTCAATCAAAAGGTCGGCAGGGATATTGAATGATGTGTTGGTTAGAGTAAACAAATTTATATTCCTTGCTAACTTCACAGTTTTAGATTGTGACTTGGACATTAATGTGCCTATGATTTTGGGATGACCATATTTGGCTACAGGTAGAGCCTGGTGGATGTTGAAATTAGGAGTTTGAAATTCAAAGTGAATGGTGAAGAATTGAGCTTCAATGTTGATAAAGCTTTACAAAGGCTTGACGATTTCCATGTAAATACTATTGTTTATGTGGTTGTACTAAATATATAAGTCAAGAAGTACTATATATGAAATAAAAACTCAAATGCAATCATGCATTGGTCTAAGGATAAGAGACCACCTTTTAGTAGCATTGCGGAGTCATGTACTTTATGTCCTTTTTGTTACTTTACCTTTCTTTACTTTATAATCTGTGCATAGTATATAATACAAATGACCAGCTGATCAGTAGTAAATCAATACTGGGATCAACCCATGCTAGGTTGTCCTTTCACCCCTAGGATACCCCTGTAATATGGGATCAACCCATGCTAGAGTAATTATTCCACCCCTAGGATACCACACATCAATAAGCAACTTCAGTTTATATCTTTTATTTACTTTTGAGATGATTCTTTTGGTGGTGATAACATTTTGAGTTGTAGGACTATAGATATAATAGGTGACATGTAAATAATAATGCAAGATAATATTACAACGAATAGAGTAGGTTACACAACTAATGAAATGTGTAGGAGATGAAATAACACATGGACTTTATTCAGCAAAAAAAAGGAACTCATGTATATTTTATCCAAAGTATGTATGCAAATTTGACAATAGATATGTATGGGAATATATGAACATGCTAAAAGTGGAGACATTGTTATTAGTTATATCAGAGTTTGTAAGTGCCTCAATATGCCAAGGAAGAAGCTAGATTTCATGCCAAATAATATGAAGTCAAGTACCCTTACATACCTCATTGTACGACCTCGAAGTAACCTCCTTTTCTCTCAAATATGTGCCTACAATAGAGTAGGCAGTAAAACTAGTATTAGCAGCTAATTAATACATCTTGGTAGTATAATCTCATAAAAAATAACACTCGGGCAGCAAGTTGTAACTATCAATCCAAGAGTATTCTTTCAACCTTTCCTTTTTTAATCATATTTTCTAATATACATTTTCATATACATGTCATATCCAGTGTGTTTTAGTTCCAATAACAAGCTTAGAATAGCTCACAAAGTACAACATGTAACAACTCTACATAACACAAAAGTAGGTAGCATAACATTATGTCTATTCGCTATTTTCAACGTCACAAACCCCAAACCTTTTCTATCTTCAACCAAACTTTTCCCAACATATTTACACATAAACAATCCAATAACAGTCCTAAAGTAAATGGAGGATGTGAGACAACAATTCCCAATTACCTACCCACTAGTTCCTACTGAGACCATAATTAAGATAGCATACAAGAACTCATTTTTGAGGAAAACAAAAATGGTGCAATGATGATGTCCACGCTCCAATAAGAAAGTGGTCATTGTCAGAAATTAACCTAACCGAAGGCTAGGGTTGAATCCACAGGGAATATAGGGCTTGACTACAAGACTTCACTACTAATCATTTCACGTATTTATAACTACAATATCAAAATTGGGAGGGAGAGGGGTTGTGATTCGAAACCAAAGTAAAATAAACACTAAACTATGATGCAAGAAAACACTAAATTAGTGACAACTTGGGAATTATGTTCCTCATGGTTCATTGACTTGATTACCCTAGATAACATACTACAATAGGAGATTCACATGCAGATGGTAATTTATGTTCTTCCAGCCCTCTTGTGAAGGTAAAGGTCAAAATTCACCATGGTGCTTTGTCGGGCACCATGGCGTGCCAACTAACCATTACCTATTATCCCAGTCAACCTCCCCTTTTTTAGGTTTGGTTGATTAGACGAGAACACATCAATTGAATCCTGTCATCTACTTCCCTTTTCCTATTTGTCACTACCTTGGTCGGGATCGTGATAGTAGGTGGGGTTTGGTGTTAGCCACCACTAAATAACAATCATAATAAAGGAAAATAGACAATACATGCAAAACGCCAATCATAGAGATGCAACAAACCTAGGTTATTTCAAGTCAACTGCCCATGGTTCCCACAATCCCAAGTTCTGGGTACTTAGCTACTCATGGCTAAGGCAAAACAAAAAAAAATGCAAATACAAGGCATAGTTGAGAGTTTTACCTAGAACAATAAAAGAGTGTAGACTCCACAAGTTGCAAACCCAAAGCTTGATAGATTGACAAAGTGTACAAAGCAAGATTTGCAATCCCAAAATAGATTTTCCAAGAGAAAACAATAAACTAAACTAAGAACCCAAAAATATTCTTGAGAGAATATTTAAAGGCGAATTCCTAAGTCTACAATGTTTGATATCTGATATGAAATGAAACCCTAACTTAATGTATATATAGTGTGTATGAATAAACCCTAAAAATTCTATCGAAAAGATAGCTAAAGGCTGGTATGCCTCGCAGGGACGACTCTTAGAGTGATCTACAAGTCGTAATTAGGGTCCAATATTAGGATCTTGGCATCTTGGACATAGTTGGTATGACCCACTAGTACAGTCGTTGCTTGGACTACGACTCGTATGTTTCTCTCATAGTCTAGGCCTCCAGTTTTTGGTCCAACATTTTTGGCTCTCTGATTCCTGCTGCGAATCCAACCATACGAGTTGTAGTGAGACTTATGACTTGTAGGATAGCGTCGTAGAGGTGACCTCCACTTAGAAAATGTCTAATTTTTTGTCTCTATTTCTTGCTACGATACACCCTACAACTCGTAGCTTGGGCTATGACTCATAGGTTAGCTCGTAAGTCCTATGATCCAACAAAATCTACAGCTTTTCTTCAAAATCATGCCAACCTAACTTTTCTGCAAGAACAACACAAAAACACATAAAAACCATAAAAAGTTGCATTAAGAACTCACAAAATCCTTTGTTTTAGGCATCAAATGTGTTGTATTTTGACAGAACATCAACACCCTCAATTTAGAATTATTTCTTGTCCTCAAGTGATGACTCAATCTATGCAAACAAAGAGAAATACATAGTAGCTATACGAACGACATATACATCAACTTTTTTGATTCAGGTACCCATTTCTCATTTTCAAACTCAGATTGCAAAGTTACTTAGCATAACAAAACATGATGATGGATCTGGCAACCTAACTATGATAGTTAAGGAGCATCAACCATCCACAATCACTAGTGCAGCCATATGCTAATCAAGTAGTGCAGATGCCCTCACAGAAAAGAAGTCTCTCTTACTCACTCAAGAAGCATTTATAATTTAGGGACTGAGGAAGCATTCTCACTTATACAATTGAAATTCATACATACTGACTAACACCATAAGCTTTCCTTTATACTCATCATTTGTCTTGGTGATGAAGTGGATTTGGATCACTTTAAGACTTATGGTCTTGTAATATAGGTTCAGGAGGCTTTGGTATGGCATTTTAGGTAAGTAGTGACTAAACGTTATCCCTGAACCATGTTTACCAACACTTATTGCTTTCATAACCCAACCCTTTTGACTATATCCACTTTTATCTTACTATTTCAAACTTTTCTTGAGTGCTTTCTTTCTATTTTTAGCTGTGCCTTATTTCTGACTTATTTCTTGGTACTTTTTCTCAATTCAAGACACTTTTCTCCTCTTTTTCTTCACTCAACACACGATGTTTCATTTCTTTCTTTATTTCCTGACTAACCTATTCATTGTCATTACTTTACCACAATAAGGGCCACCCTCAACTTAGGTTTTTAGTCTGAGGTGAAGTACACAATATTCATTCCCCAAACCAGGGCCACAATTTATAGCCACCCTCAACTTAGGCTTTTAGCCTCAATTAAGGTTCACACGTTCAACGATAGACCAGGGTCAATATCAAGGTATTTCATCAAACAAGGTTACACTAGTAAGGTGTCAAGAAAAAATGAGTACATGAGAAGCTCAAAATTTCAGAACAAGGGATTGACTCACTCATTAGGTGGGTCACTTAGGCTAATAGTGGGTTCACTGAAAGAACAAGGGCCTATAATGCTTTCCACATTACCAAAACAATCTTAGAGTACTAAGGCAAGTTCTGAGTCTATACAAGATGTATGCATGCAACAAAATAAGCTCACAACACATATGGCATTGCATCCACAATCAAGTGTAGACTCACAGGTCATGCTTCAAGCCTAAGTTTACCTTTACATTATCAGAACAAATATTGCCAGATACTCAAAATACATGAATGCATCAATAATCACAAGCTTAAAAATTTTGAGGGTAGCTAATTTTTCATCAAAAACTTTAAAAAACATCTAAAGACTATGCATATGCCAATAGATAATACTACTATGAATTTACACAATATCTACTCTACTAAACATGCCAGTTCAACAGAAAAGTAAACATCCACAAGGAAAAAGAATCATGGCAAGAAAACCTTGGGATCAAAAATAGAGAAAGTTATGGACTCGAGGCAACTCAGACTTCACCTTAATTCATAACTTCCCACACCCTACCAAAATAGGATACTTTATCCTCAAAGTAAAGACAAGAACAAAAACAAACGTGATAACATAGAAATATATATATATATATATACATATATTAAAAACCAAAAACTAATATCCACAATATAAGTAAAAACAATATCCACATAAAAATATTTAAACACATCCAAAAAACAACATCATAAAAAGATTGTCTAACAATAAAACAAGTATCCATAAGGACAAAATAAGAATTGGGGTTACAAGAAGTCAAACGTCGTGGTGCATCAAGCATCGATCTTTGGCTGGTCTGTGGGGTCCTGTGGCACCATCTCCTCCGCAGCAATTCCTGAACTACCCTCTCTATATGAGGTGTATTGCTCTCGATCTCTCTAAATAGCTGCCAATAATAGCAACTCCTGCACCATCGCCTCGAGTATAGGCTCCTCCTTCAATCTCGGCCTCTTCTATATCGGCTTTGGATCATTATCATGCTCAAAGAGCCTCTTCCCACAGATGTGGGGATGGCCAGCTAGCCAATTAAATGCTTTATCGTCAGTCAGTGCCACCTCTGGGACAACAATAGGAGCTACCAACATATGCAATAAATTTGCCTTAAATTTGGCCAACTCCTCAGTCACTACACTCGTGTCAGCAGGCCTAGCGCTCTCAGTCTCTACTGGACTCTCGGCTTGAAAGCATCTACTCGTGCATCCACTTCTCTAACTCTCTCTTCTACCATATCGCGGGTGAATGCCTTCATCCTCTCCTCTGAGTCCCGTATGGTTTGGTCAACCCAAGTTCTAACCCATGCAGATAGAGCCTGAAGTCTAGACTCCACCATAGCCACCCTGTGTAATAATCTCTGAAAAGCAATAGTATACATAAGAGAATTAACCTGTTAAGTGGATGTTGCTAGTGCTAGAGTACTAGAGGATGGTGTGGACTCTATCTCAACTACTGGTAGGCTCTGTAGCAACCAGAGTAGTGCCAGTAGCAGCTGGCGTCGAACTTCGAGTTTGAGGCTCTACTGGGAATGGCTCTAGCATAGGAAGTAAGATAGCACTCTATAGGGACATTGGGTTCTCATCAGCCTTGATTAGGTTGGGGTCTATCATATGCAAAGCCTCTAAATGAGGGTCTAAGTGGAGAGACACCGTCATACCAACTTCCTTGCATAAAATATGAATCAGCATAGTAAACGATAATTCTTACTGAGTATGGACTGTTGACTCGTGGATCTGCTCTGCTATAACTCGATCCTGATCGATATCATACCCTACCAAAATGCTAGCCACAACATATCCCTCTTGAATGTGATAACATTATCCGTGAATGTGAGCTTGATGTGCCAGCGGATAATAGACTACCAAAATTTTGCTATGAATGAGAAATGGGCCTTCAGAATATGCTTAGCATGGTTCGTAACCCATATCTCCTTAATAGCTTCTTAGCAAATTTGGATAGCTATCCACCTGAGGAGCTTTGTTCTCGGCCCGACATCATTCTGATTAACTGGCTTTTCTCATTTCTGCCATCCTATGATAATACTCCACTGCAAAATATGACATTCTGTAATTTGGCCTAAATTATACCCTTCAAATGGTTTCTTTTGAGGTGTCGACGACCTCTCATCTGACCAGGACTTTACTCAACCATGGATGCTCAATGGGCTTCTTGAGCCTCGACAGATTCCTGCGTACAGTAGCACAGTAAGAAGCATAGAATTCTCAGACCAGGTAGGGGGCATACTTTCCTAACACTTGATATAGCCATCCTAACACATGGAATTCAATATCAGCTTCTAACCCCGACACACCTTTTAGCCCTAAGTCTTTTAACCTTGCTTCCTCATGAAATCTTTGCACCGGCCTCCTGCGATTTTTAGGCTCCAGTCCCTTGTCATAGATCTCTTTCATCCCATGGACACACCACTTTGTGCTTTGGGGTTCTATAAGGTGATGGTGAAGGTAGAATCAACTGGCTGTAGGGGAGTGGTCTCTTCTAGTTGCGCTTGAGATAATTCAAGAGAATCAGACTCAAAAAGGGAAGCATTATCATTTGACCCATCTTCGTCACCCTCCTCTTCAGACTAGAGGGGCTATCCACTTCTATTGGGACCCTGGTTGATTGTGATCGTGTCAGGGGTACATTAGCTTTAAGGTTAGGATGTACATTGGTCTCCTCAATGGATTGATCATCATCTAAGGATTCATCTCTCAGTCGGTGACCTAAAACAGAAGCAGCACCCCTTCGACCTCTTGAAGACATTATCTCTATAAAATTGGCAATATAACAAAGCATGAGTCCCATGATGCTTTTTTCCAATCAAACAAGTAACAAATGAAACAATTAAACAAGAAATAATAAGATTACTTAAGCAAAACAGTTAAACCAGGTGCGGGGTCGCAGGTATGAGGTGATAGTATAACTCGTAGGATGACCCATGAGTCATACTGCAACCTCATTGAACGAAGACAAAAGATATAAATGTATTCTGGAATCAGCTATGATACATAGGTATGACTCGTAGGGTAGTTTGAGTTCGTATCTCATTCTAGAAATATTTTGAAAATTCATATTCGAGCAACGAAACTACCATTATGACTCATAACAAATGCCACGAGTCATAGGTAAGTCTCGCATGGAAAATGTTAAGGCACCATAGATGACTGTTGCTTTCAATGAAGGGCCACTACGACTCATAGGGAGACATACAGCTCATAGTGGGTCCTCATAGCAGAAAACAGAGAGCACCGTGGGTGTCTCTAACCTTTCCACAAAGACCAACAACTAACCAGAAGGCATCAGGGTCACAAAAACAAAAACATGGACAATACTATAGCAAACCTAAACCCTCTTCATTACTAAATATCTCAAAATAAAACATGAATCCTTCCCTATTTGTTCAAAACACTCTAATATTGTAAATAAGAAAGCACATTCAAGAGATACATCAAGTTTATGCATGCGTAATTTGCCTTAATAGAATTATAACATCCCTCATCCCAATAAATTCAACCCCACAGGTTCTTCACAAGATAATGACCCATAAAATATGAAACAAAAGCATATGGCCATTACATCCGACAACAAAGTCATCTAACAAGGATAGAAGTCAAGAATCGACTCTTTACAGGGATAAAGACTGTTATACATCACATTCTTAATACTACTACAATCATTTTCAAATGGTTTTACAAATCATGATTACAAAATATTCATTCAAGCACCCATAACACAAGGATATACCAAACTTAACCATGGGAACTTACCAGATGAATGGAGAATGAGAAGTAGAAAAAAAAGACCGAGTTCTTTGTGCCAAACTCACTTGCTAGGGAATGTTAGTGGAGGGATAATTTAGGGGATGAATGAAATAGAGAAAAGTAGGTTAGACAGAGTTCTAAGGTGAAAAGAACTATTTCATGAAGGGAGAAGAAGAGCCAAAAGTCTTTAGTCTTTTATTATTCAAAATGGGTCACCTTTTAAACTTCTGCAGATCGGGTGATACGAGACCCCAACTATGAGTCATAGGATGTCATACAACTCGTAGGTCCCGATCTCATAGCAGATCCAACACTTGAGAAACTCATGATTTCATACTTGGGTACTACGACCCCCACTTACAACTCATAAGGCACTCTACGAATTGTAAGGTTGGCTCGTAGTGCATGTGCCAACTTTTGATGCTCACTGCTCCCCTATACGAGGCATAACTATGAGTCATAGTGTTTACTATAACTCATAGGCCTGTTGGTAGAGGCTGCTCTAGCATAATTTTTTCTACTCTTCAATTCCTGATTTATTCCTCCAACCTATTACTTATAATACACCAGGATACAAATTGATACAACTGGTTCAAAGTCTTAATAATCACAAAAAGATATTAAACTACCATCCAACAAGTTAAGCAAGTGAAAATATCTCAAAATAAACCAAAACACAAAAGATTCTTAGGTTGCCTCACAAGAAGGGCCTAGTTTAACATCGTGGCTCGACCATGCCATCATTGATAATCAGACTTCTACCTGAGTCTCATTGCTACTCTGTTTACTCTTTATTTGCTCATCTTGTACCTCCTCAAGCTTCTCAGCAAGCTGCTCCTTCCTATCTCCAAGCCTTTGCATTGATATAGTTTGTTGTTCCACTTTGTAGTTACCTCTGAGAACATCAAACTTTATCTACCGAACAACCTCATCTTGCTCATTGGCTTTGGTTAGGACTTGTTTGAGTTGTGCTCAATTTTTGTCAGCTTCTCAGCGAAGCACTGCTGGTGGGGCAACCTTAGCCAATTTGGCACACTCTCTCTATTGGGATTAGTTGGAGCTCCCTTCAGTACACTGGTGAATAGTCCTGCCTGTCCTGTAAGGGGTTGGTAGATTTCAGTCACTGCAGATAACTTGTCTATATACTTGGCAATCTCCCTAAATAATCACTTTAGGATGGCCCAGCAGTCACGTCCAAATAATGCATTAGCATGACACCGTTGTTCGGAGATCAGTACGATAGAAGATTACTACCAACACATAATCAGAGAGAATATGGTATCACTTATGCCATAGGCATTTCTTGTACCTCTCCTAAGCTACTCAAAGTGTCTCACCAGGCACCCGCGTAAAGTTGGAAATGTTGTCCTGAATTTACTGTTTGTTGGGCCCTTTAAGAAATGCATGAGGAAAACCCTTTGCACCTATCCCTAATTTGAGCAAACATCTGATGAGAGTATTGACCACCATTTTGTTGCATTAGCTCTTAGAGTCATGGGAAAGGTTTGGAGAGCCATGGCATCCCAAGCAGGATGCCTTGTCCCAAGTACTCCCCTAAGAGTTGAAGTGAAATGTTGTAGGCAAGTTTGGGTTTTTTTTGACTCTTGCCTAAAAAAGAGGACACATCTTTGCAATGTTTCCAACAGGTCACTAGTAATGTAAAGCTTCTTTTCTAACATGGTGCAGGTAGACTTGTGAAGAAGATTGAGCAACGAAAACAACAAGAGCAAAAGTAAAATAAAGGAGACTATAGAAATTTAAACTTGAACTTACTTATAGTGAATTCAAATCAAAGTCTAGACGTATTCCTCGACGATGGCGCTGTAATTTTGATGATGTTAAAGCTCCAATAAGAAAGTGGTCACTGTCAGCAAATAACCTAACCGAAGGTTAGGTTGATAATTCACAGGAAATACAGGGCTTGACTATAAGACTTCACTACTAATCATTTCAAGTATTTATAACTACAATCTCTAAATGGGGGAGGGGGGTTGTGATTCAAAAGATAAGTAAAATAAACACTAAACTATGATGCGAGAAAACACTCAATTTTAGGGACAACTTGGGAATTGTGCTCCCTACGATTCATTAACTCGATTAATCGAGATAACATAACTACAATTGGAGATTCACATGCATGATGGTAACTTAGGTTCTTCGAGCCCTCTTGTGAAGGTGAAGGTCATATTTTACAATGGCGCTTGATCGTCCACCGAGGCGTGCCAACTAACTATTACCTATTATCCCAATTAACCTCCCTTAGTCAGGTTTGGTTGATTAGATGAGAACACATCAATCCAATATTATCATTTATTTTCTTTTTCCTATTTGCCACTACCTTGATCGGAATTGTGATAGTAGGTGGGGTTTGGTGTTGGCCACCACCAAACAATAATCATAATGAAGGGAAATAGACAATACATGCAAAACCCCAATCATAGAGATGCAATAAATCTAGGTTATTTTAAGTCAACTACTCATGATTCTCACAACCCCAAGTTGTGGGTGCTTAGCTACATATGGCTAAGGCAAAACAAACAAGAAAGCAAATATAATTCATAGTTGAGAGTTTTACCAAGGACAATGAAGAGCGTAGACACCACTAGTGGCAAACCCAAAGCTTGATAGATTAACAAAATGTACAAAGAAAGATTTGCAATCCCAAAATGGGTTTTCCAAGAGAAAATAATAAACTAAACTAAGAATCCTAAAATATTCTTGAGAGAATATTCAAAGGCAAATTCCTAAGTCTACAATGTCTGATATCTGATATGAAACGAAACCCTAACTTAATGTATTTATAGTGTATACAAATAAATCCTAAAAGTCTATAGAAAACACAACTAGAAACTAGTATACCTCACAGGTATGACTCGTACGGTGACCTACAAGTCATAATTAGGGTCTCGTATCAAGATCTTGGCATCTTAGACTTAGTTGGTACGACCCATTGGTACGAGTCGTTGCTTGGGCTACGACTCATATGGTCCTCTCTTAGTCTAAGCCTCCAGCTTTTTGTCCAACATTTTTGGCTCTCTAATTCATGCTATAAGTTCACCCATACGAGTCATAGTTAGACTTATGACTCGTAGGATGGCCTCGTAGGGGTGACCTCCACTTAGCAGATGCTTGATTTTTTGGTCTATGTTTCTTGCTATGACATACCCTACAACTCGTAGCTTGGGCTACAACTCATAGGTTAGATTGTATGTACTATGATTCGAAAAGTCTATAACTTTTCTTCAAAATCATGCCAACCTAAATTTTCTGCAAGAATAACACAAAAACACATAAAAATCATAAAAAAAGTCGCATTAAGAACTCATAAAATCCTTTGTTTTAGGCATCAAATGTGTTGTATTTTGACACCACATTATGCAAAAACCTTGTTACATCATTTCTGAACTAAACCTTATTTAAAACATTAATCTCCCTTCATAATTCATCCAACCAAGAAGAGAAAAGCCTCTTAATAAACAAAAAGTGTACAACAATTTTTAGAACACATATTGTTCAAAATTCCAACACAAGTATAATCAGCTTATTTCTCTTGTTTTTCATGGAAAAATCATACTAAATACAAAATATCTTTGCTTACCTTAACCTTTAAGGTTGGGAGTTTCTTTAGGAACCCTAGAAAGGTTGTGAGGGCATCTTTGTATGAGTTGAATGAGAGCAAAAAGGAACTTAGAAAATCAGATTTTTGTCCAAGTTTAAATCACTAAAAGAAGTTGCTTTCAATCCCTTTTGAAGGGATACTTTTGGATGACTTTATTTTGTAATTTAAGCCTTATTTTATCAAGTGAGTAATCTACCAGTTTTTTTCCTTTGCCTTGGGCCTTATTGGGTTCGAATTTGATGCGCCTTGTGATGTCGCCCAAGTTACACCTCCTTTTTAGAGGATAAAGAGGTCGTTGTCAAGATATATAACCTAACCAAGATTAGGGTAGAACCCACAGGGAATACATAGACTATAGAAGATTCACTAATTCACAATCCGAATAATTAAACAACTTAATTCTCCAAAGGGGGGGAGGGGGTCGCAATAATCAATGAGAAAATAAAACCAACTAACTATTATAAGAGAGAAGTCAATAATGGAGAGAAACTAGGGTATGATGTTTCCCATGATTCTCCAATGTTGTATCACCAGATAACCTAATTTTTTTCTAGTGTATAGAATGCAGGACGGTAATTTAATTTCACCAAGCCCTTTGGTCAAAGGTAAGAGGTGAATTTCACTATGCGATTTGTCCCATCTCCATAGTGTGCATTACTAATCATTACCTATTAGTCCCAGTACAACCTCCCCTTGGCCCAGTTTTATTGATTAGATGAGAATACTACAATCGAATCATCGTGTCTTGGAGGCTAGGGTTATAGTCAAATCTACCGACGATGACTCTAGGCTCCTCATAAATGGAGCGAGCTGGATTTCCCTGCTCTGTCGGATGTGTGGCTTCTATATATATCTCATGCATGCACTCGATGCACTACCAACTAGTGAGAGCATCCAATATAGATGATGATGATCGGGATACGACAGAGGACTCTGCCTTTAATTTGTCCACAGAGCCTCCCTATGAGCTGGACTTCTCTTTGGATGGAGTCATCTGTGGTAAACGTTATCATCACTGCCTCCCCTACATAGATTGGGAAATGCGAGCAACAAGAGCCTGAGTACGCCTAGCTCTGGCAATGGCTCTGGTATATAGTTTATCCACCTTTGGATCTAGGTTGACATCCAGCATTTCTAGTAAGACACTCAGCTGAGTGGCCTGCTCATCACCTGAAGGTTCATCCCTCAGCCTCCTCTGAATGGCTTGGATATTGTCGCATTTGGCTTTTGGATTCATAACACCTAAAACATAAACATAAATTCACCCTAGTTAACCCCCAACAAATTGAAATTAAAATGCAAAAATGTATCTGAGTTGAGTTGTAGAAGGGTTTTATAAAGCACCTTTATGGGCCATAGTGGATACTACGATCTATAAAAGCCTTCGTAAACTAGTGGTTCAAACAATCTTTGTTACTGGAAAAGTCTACAAGATCAGGTATGACTCAAAAAGTGGTTTATGAGTTGTAGATTAGGTCATAGAGATCTCCAGTGAGTAATTAATTCCAGGCAAGGATCTACGAGACCTATCTATAAGCCATAAAGTGATTTATGACTCGTAGAATGTCTCGTCTGATGTATGCTCAGAAACATCAAGTTTTAGGAAGTTTGTATGAGGGGCAATTACGACTCATGGAATAATCCACGGGTCATAAAAGCCAAAGCCCATCACATGGACCTCGAAAGACTTTTTTGACCAATAATATTACCAACATCGAAGCAAAACTCACGCACCCACATGATTTTCATACCACAACCAGCACCCCTGAACATGTTCAACACACATACACTCCATCAAAAGTGATCAAGCATGACTTATCCTATGATTCTGACCGCTTCCAATTGATTTCAATCAAGATCATGTACCTATGTTATCACTCACCAATTCATAAATACAATCATTCAATTTCATATGGTGAGTGACTCAACATGCATAACAACTATCCAAAACATCTACCCAATGCCAAAGTGCACAATTCCAAACTCAATCAATAATTCAAACATGGTCAACCTAACTTCGACTAACATAATTTAAATTCAAACAAAGATTTTTGTCTAAACACTATACACCACACAATTTTCAAATCAATCATTTAAACAAGGCAATATAAGGGTTTTAATTAAACCAAAAATTTACTAAGAATTGAGATTAAATCGAAGAAGATGAAAGAGGTGAACCTATGTTGGAATTTTTGCCCAAAAAAGGGTACACAATGGCCGATGGTAATCGAAAATATGAGGGTTTGGGGTAGGTTGGGTTAGTTCTGTAAATTTGGCTCAAGAATTAGGTCAAAATAATTTGACCCCTCTATTTATTTATTGATCGGGTCAGTTGAAAAGTTAATGGGCTTGAACTCTACGAAACCCTGATTATGAGCCATAAAAGGTTTCACAGCTCATAAATCATGGTTTCGTAGAAAATCCAAACCTCAATTTTTAGGACTAGGTTTTGCGGACCAATCTACAAGTTATAAAGTGATTTACTGCTTATAGAGTTGGTCGTAGAAACACCAACACTTAGGAAATTTTCAAAGTTCTTACTTGGGGTCCACGAGCCCTATTCACAACTTGTAGTTTGATCTATGAATCATAAAGTTAGCTCATGGACTGGAGTGCATATTGTTTTGCTTACTGGAAATCTCTATGAGATGGGGTATGGGTCGTAAAGTGTTTTATGGCCTATAAACCTAGTCATAAAAACTCAACTTGATGCTCTTCTCAGCTAAACTAGCTGACTTGGTCCTGTACCTATATAATCTTCATAAAATACACTATTACCCTATATGCAACAAGCCCAATGTCCAAGATAAAAATTAAAACACAAGAAAATAAACTTCCTATGAATCCAAAACTTGAAAATAGACCAAACATTATGCTATTACATCAAAAAACCCTTGGGTTTCCTCCCAAGTAGCGCCTGATTTATTGTCGTGGCACGACTTGGGAAAATTTGTTATTTGAACTTTACCAATTGCTAAGACTTCAGTCTTCAACTCATCTGGATGCTTCATGGACTAACAGATATTGAAGATGACTTCTTCGTCATTCAATCTAAACCTGGGTTGACCAGCTTCCATATCTACTAGAGCTCATCCAGTGGCTAAGAATGGTCTTCCTAAGATGATTGGGACATTGAAGTCAACTTTGCAATCTAGGATCATGAAGTCTAGAGGGAATATGAACTTCTCAACTTTTACCAGTACATCATATAATATCCCTACCGACTTTTTGATCATGCGATCCGCCATCAACAACCGCATGCCATTTGGATAGGGGCTCCCAATCCAAGCTTCTTGTAGACCGCAAGGCGCATCAGATTTATGCTAGCACCTAGATCATATAGTACCCTTGCGAACTCCATATCTCCAATAATGCAGGGTATGATGAAAGCACCTAGATCTTCTCTCTTTTAAACCAAGGACCTTATGGCGATAGTACTACAATGTTGAACCTCTTGGTAAACCAGGGACTCATAGTGTATTTTTTACTCACCATGTCCTTTATGTACTTAGCATACTATGGCATCTACTCTGATGCCTCAATGAGAGGGATGTTGATGAGATTTGTTTTAGCATAGAGAGAAAATGCTTGAACTTGCCTTCCTCCTCCCTCTTTTTGATTCTTTGAGGGAAGGTTAGAGGAGGCCTAGGAATGGGCTTCAACTGTATGGCGCACTAGTAGCTTTACTTACCCTATCTTTGTCACTATCATCTTCTTCATATACATCCTTTGTCGCAACTGTCTCCTCTCGAACATCTTGTTCATCAACTAGCAAGGGAGGATCAATGGTGATCTTGCCAACCAAAGTAGTAACCACCATACACTGCCTTCATTTTTAGGATTTTCCACTATGTTGCTAGGAAGTGTACCCCTCTAGCATTGATTAAGTTGAGTCAACACTTGACCAAACTATTGTTTCAGTTGTTTGATAGCCACAGTGTGAGACTATATTTTCTTATTAATATTTAAAATCTCCAATTTCATGCCCCTTAGAGTCTCATTCTAAGCCTTAGCCTTCTTCAGCAGAATATTAAACATCTCTTTAATTTTGGAACTACTTACACTTGCATCACGATTTTGTGGTGGCACGTAAGGACTATTTCAGAAGCCTTCTCTGCCACCCCAATCGGCATCGAGACCCATTTTCTATCATAATAACCTCTGTGATTGTCAATGTAAGATCTATCTCTACCAAATTTCCAACCTTGGCTTCCTTGACCTTGGCGCCAATAGTCTTCATTGGACCTTTGGGTGTTACTCTAGAAACTCCCATCTGATCAACAACAAAACATGTGTCCTTATCGTAGTATGGATCCTCATACATGGTTGCACGTGGAAGTTGATGAACCACTACATTTACTCTCTCTTAGCTCTACTTAATCATCTCCTCCATACCTGTACGAATCTAGCAAGTTGCTGCATGATTTCTTCATTAATTGTTGCTTAATCTGGACCCACACTAACAGAACATGAACTCTTTGTGGATGCTCTAACTCACTTCCCCCATGCACAATTTGTCTTGACCATTCTTTCCATTCACTCTGCTATCCTTGCAAATGGCTGATCTATAAGCATGCCCCCCATGATAGTGTCAACACAAGCTTGACTATTCTCATCAAGGGCATGGTAAAAGAACTCTACTAAGGTATCATAAACTATCTTATGGTTAGGGATGCTCCTCAGACATTTGGTAAGCTAGTCCCAAGTATTGCTTATTGAATTACCAAGAAGTTGCTAAAAGTTGTTGATCTGGTCCTTCAACTTGAGCTTCTTTGATCTAGGGAAGAACTTCTCCAAAAGGGTCTTCTACAAGTCCATCCACCTGGTGATTGAACTCTGCGAGAGCTTAGATCGCCATAATGCAACATCGTCTATGAGAAACAATGGGAAGACATGAAGTCTCACAGTATCCATAGATAGATTTTGTATTACCATCACACTCTTAGAAACCAATGTCATATTATGTAGGTGGCTATAAGCATCATCCAATGGTAAGCCCACAAATAGCCCACGATTTTGTAGTATCTGAAGTAACCGACTTGAGATTGTGAACTTTGTGCCTACCAATAGTGGTGGCAACACAATAGCTCTAGTCACCTCCAAAGCCATAGGATTCAACCTGTACTGATTCCATTGGTAAGCATTGGCACTAAAATCCTAAGGTTATGAATGTCCTCCAAAGGACGTGGGTTCTCATTCTCAGTATCCTCGTTATTGTTATTGTTCAGAGTTATATTGGTTGTGTTATTGGTATTGTCTTGGTTCATTCTTCTTAATGTTTTGTATATCTCTGGATCAAGCAGAATTAAGGGATTCCCTTGATTTCGAGTGTTGGGCATACAATACAACTACTCCTTGAAAGGAAACAAAAATGACAAACAAAAGTAAAATAAGGGAACTAAGGCTTAACACTAGAATTACTAATAAATTCACTAAGTCTAGCCATATTCTCTGGCAATTGCATAAAAATCTTGATGTCACCCAAGTTACACCTCTTTTTTAGAGGATAAAGCGATCGTTTCCAATATATATAACCTAACCAAGGTTAGGTTCAAACCCACAGGAAATACGTAGACTCAAGAGAATTCACCAGTTTGCAATCCGAATAGTTGACCAACTTAATTCCCCAAAGGGAGTTTTGCAATAACCAATAAGAAAATAAAACAAAGTAATTATTACAAGAGCGAAGTCAATAATGGAGAGAAACTAAGGTATTGTGATCCTCATGATTCCTCAACTAAGTATCATTAGATAACCTAATTCTTTTCTAGTGTATAACATGCATGACGATGATTTAAGTTCACCAATCCCTTTGGTCAAAGGTGAGAGATGAATTTTACTATGCTACTTGGCTTATCTCCATTATGTGCATTACTAATCATTACCTATTAGTCCCAGTACAACCTCCCCTTGGCCTAGTTTGGTTAATTAAATGAGAACAAATCAATTGAATCCTGTTAGTTAATCACTTTTTCTATTCATTACTACCTAGGTCTATTCAGTAACACTAGGTGAGTTCTAATGTTGGCCACAACTAGAAAATATGCAAACAAAGAGAGTTAATTACTACATGCATATACACCTTCTAACAATTGTAAATTATTTGGTTTTACTTTGTTAGTTCTTCATAGTTCCCACAACCCTAGTTGTGAATTTAGCTACTCATGCTATGTGTAGATTTAGAGATTATGAATTGAGAAGATATAATTAAATACTTACACAATATAATTAATAACAAGAAATCCAACTTCAATGAAAATCACAAACTTCAAGATTGAATTAAACCACAAGTGTTCTCAAAGACTCTTCAATATGTTCTTACAATTTTCTCTCTCAAAATATTGAGTTCTTTGAGTACTAGGCAAAACTTATGAAAAATTAACTCAAAAGACCTATTTATAATAATAAAATTCAAGTCCTAAATAAAATAGGAGAACTAGTCAGCACGCCATACGAAAGGCCTTTTATGACCCATATTAAAGTTTACGACTCGTAATCTAGGTTTTGTACTCAGCTACTGGAATTTTGGACTTCAACTCTACGACACCCCTCTATGACTCGTAAAGTGGCTTATGATCCTTAAAGGGGGTTCTAATGACATTCCTAAAAGTCCAATTCTCTGATACTCATGGCACAAATCCTTTTCTACAACTCGTAAACTCCTTTACGACTCATCTACATGTTTGTAGAATGAACTTCAGGAATCATCCCCTTACTGGAAATTTCCATAAAACCTCCCTATAGCTCATAGAATAGTCTATGACCTCTAGAGGGTCTCATATAACTGCAAAAATGCAGCAACTTCTGTAACTTTCCCCAAAATCAAGCCTAACATGTAATCCTCCAAACATAAACACATAAAACCCACTAACATCAAATTTATAACACATAAAATTTCTTATTTTGAGCATCAAAAGTGTTGTATTATGGCAGCACATCACATTGGTAGCCTACTTTTCTCTTTTCCCTTCACTTAGTTAGGGCCCAAATCGTCCAGTGGGTAATGAATATATTTGGCCCTTTTTTCTATTCATCTTGGGCTGACAATATTGTCCCTTTATAATGCTAAAACATGGGCTCAAATTACACCCTTAACTTGGGATTTATTCATTATCGAACTTGAATAGATTCGGTGATGGGCCTCGTCTCAATCTACCTAGCCTATTTAAGCTAAATACATAGGTGTGACTTGCCTAAAAGCTTCCTCAGACCCATAAGCACCTCACTTTTTTACTTCATTTAAGGCTGCAATCTCCTCAATTTGACTTAAAACTTATATAACTCACTTGTTTTAAGCATTAGACGTAAATATAGCTCTCCAGTCTAAAAGTTAGGCACTTTAAAATTAGTTCTTTTTTACCAAATCATATCATGTTTCATATGCATAGGACTCGTACATGTAAAATATGGGCTATTACGCAAGATGATGGGTTGTGGTACTAGTTGTAGCACTTATTTTGATTCCCATAATTATATAATGGTTAGTTACTGGTGTTCTTGTCATGATGCTAATTAAAGTTTTGAACTATATCATTGACATTCATTTACTTATCGTACTACATAACCCCTTGACCGGGCAAGGGGCAAAGGTAATATATACATCACTCTTCAAACCCCTTGACTCAAGAAGGAGGCAAGGTTAATATATATATACCACACTTCAAAATCCTTGACCTGGGCAGGAGGCAAGGGCAAATATACACTACTTTTCAAACCTCCTTATACTGTGAAATTCCTTGACCACGAGCAGGTGGCAAGGTTGCATTTATACATCTCCTAGGCATTGTATTATGGTTTACATATGCTAACTTTATTTTGAATTCACATGTGTATATATATATATATATATGTATGTATATATGTATGTATGTATGTATGTATGTAAATCGCGTGTTGACCTTGTGATGCAGGTGGTTGAGACTCTTAGTTATTACATACTTGTTTGATTTCTCATACTAAGTCGGTTGAACCTACTGGATATATTTTGGTGTATTCACTCCTACTTTGTTTTCTCCCTGCAGATCAAGCATAGGGACCCATATAGGATAGTTAATTCACTATAGCAGAGCTTTTCTCCATCTATTTAGATCTTAGTGGTGAGGCTCACCCTTCAAGTCGCCATGGGTCTTTGAGATTTCCTTTATTGTTGTTTATGTTCAGGCATTGTATTAGACACTATCAAATGTCATTGTAATTTTCTTTGAGACAATTTTGTTGACTCTTTTGTACTACTTTAGATGTTCTTGTACTCACGACTCCTGATTTTAGGATTGCTTATGTTATGTTGAGTTTGTTTTCACTTTACTTTACTTCACTTTAGCCAATCATTGTGCCTATTCAGCATACTACCAAACATATCAAAGATGATCAATTTAGATTGTCTTTTTTACATTTTTACTTATTTTGACTTGATTTTCTATGATTTGTCCCATCATGCATCTTTTTCCTCATTCTAGCATCAAATACACATTAGTCATTATTTGAGGTAAAATAACACATCGAGGATAATTTCATAGGTAATTTAAGCTCAACATGAGTCCAAATTATCAACTCATTAGTTGCTCAATTGAATTTTAGGCAATCTTTGTGTTTGAAGGTCTTTATAACTTGAAAAGTGAATTCTAGACTAAAGTGCAGGAAAACTGCCTCCGAATAAAATTTTGACAGTTCTATCAACTCTAAAGTGACCAAATCAGGCTAAAAGCATGGTAAGCTTGAGTTTTGAGACCTTTGGCATAAGTTTTGGTTATTGAAATTTGGCCTACAATTTACTTTGGTAAATATCCTTGGAAGTCATGTCCAAATAAAAATTATAACAGCGTGGTTAGCTTTGGAATATCAACTTTGGCCTAGAATGACCTTTCGTTTGACTCTAAGGCTTTCAAACTCATCTTGAGTCCCTTGGTGGATTTTGGGTTAAAAATTGTCTCTGGAGTAGGACCCACTTTTAATCTCATAACCTCATATGAAAATTTTAACTATGTCATTGAGTTCGAAATATCAAATTTCGTGGGGTAACATAGTTCATTTGCATGCGTGGAGTTCCAAACAAATTTTGCGCACCCCGACGAAGAATTTAAAATTTGCCAAACTCAGAATTCTTAGTTGATATCTAGTGCAAGGAGAATTGTTCTCCCCGATCACGAGCCCCTAAGGTGTATTTGCAAAGCTCTGCATTTTGACCTTTGTGATCGTGGGCCATGGCCATATTTTTCTGAAGGTACAAGTCATTGATCTCCACCATCGCAAGAAATCCTCCATGCTCGTGAAGGTCTTCTTCCTAATACTCCACGATTGCAGAGGTCAATGAGGTGGCCTTTATATTTCTTTTTCAAGTCGTAATCAACCATAACACTAATGCTCAAGAGGAGATTTCTTGGCAAAAAAGGCTAAATTTCATGGTATTTCAAGGAGAACCCATTGGTTTGGTCGAAAATCTTTTATTGAAATTTGTTAGAGGTAAAATCAGTATTTTAGTTGTTGCCATATGTTTAGCTTATAGCTTATTTTGGGTGGGTTTCTTTCATGATTAAATTGCAATGTTTCGGGCCTTGAATTGTGCCCTATTTTGGAACGCAAGCTTAGGGAGCTGTCTATGATCATGAGTTAATTTCAGAATTTTAGAAGTGAATCCCACTTTTGCTATTTTGATTCTAAAATTAGTCCGTCTATGAAAAATTTACAAATAGTGTCTAAATAATTTTATTAACATTATGATTTTATTTTTATAGCGTGGTAGCAATCAAAGGCCATTGGAAGGCAAAAGCTTCAGTAAAGTAGGTCGGAGCACCCGTGTTTGTCCTGTGGGTAGGCTATGGCTTCCCTCAATTTAGATTGAGTTTGAGTATGTAAATATAGGTAAATTTGCATAAATTTGAGGGAGAACTAACTATACATGCCATGTTTTTTAGAAACTCATGCTTTAGTTGATAATTGGGGTAGATAAGTGATCACGCCAAGTTACACCTCTCTTTTGGAGGAAAAAGGGTCGTTATCAAATATAAAACCTAACCAACGTTAGGGTAATCCCATAGAGAATACGAAGACTCACAAAGAATTCACTAATATGCAACTCAAGTAACTAACAACTGAATTCCCCGAAGGCGGAAGGGGGACTTGCAATGTTCAACAAGAAAATAAACTAACTAAAGCAAGAGACAATCAATAACAGAGAGCAACTTGGGAATTATGTTCTCCATGATTCACCAACTCAATATCCCCGTATAACCCAATTCTCAACTAGAGTATAGCATGTAGGACAGTAATTTAAGTTCACCAAGCCCTTTGATCAAAGGTGAGAGGCGAATATCACTATGTGACTTAGCCCATCTCTGTAGTATGAAATATTAACCATTACCTATAGTCCCAGTCAATCTCCCCTTGGTCTAGCTCAGTTGATTAGATGAGAACACATCGTTGAATCATATTAATCAATCTCTTTTTCTATTCATTACTATCTAAATCAGGAAGGTAACACTAGGCAAGTTCTAATATTGTCCACCACTAGAAAACACGCAAAAATGAAATTTCTCCTTCTCTTTGCTATTTTTGATAACACAAGTATAATTATATTTTCTAAGAGTTAAAATTATGCTAAAACTCATAATTTAGGTTAAATAATATATTATTTATGTAAATGACCCTTTTTCTTTTAACTATCAAATTATGAAATTAATGGGTACTTTAGTTCGTTTGATACTAGAAATGGGATCCCACGGGCCCAATATTGTTATTCATTTGCTTAATTATGTTTTTTTTTATATGATACTTTTAAAATTTAAAGAGTCAATTAAATTTTAATATAATTTTTAAATATTTTAAATTATTAATAATTGTAATTTATTATAATTTTCAAATAATGTGTTACTCTTCATGTCTAGACATATGTGTCAGTTGAATTTTGAGAGTCAACTATTTATATCTTTTAAATATTTTTAGTTGTTAATTATCATGCTCCGAGAGGGTACCCTAAACGTAATTGACACTCGGAGACAATTGTTAATCCCCAAGTGGACCAACTAGTCTCATCAATATTCGTTCAAAACAAAGAGCATTGATTAATACATGTTAATACCCATTCCAAGAATTGCAAATTATTTAGGTTTATTTTGTCAGATCTTCATGGTTCCCATAATCCCAAGTTATAGATTCAGCTACTCATGCTATGGGTAGATTAAAAAATCATGAATTGAGAAAAGTAATTAATCACTTACCCAATTGAGTTGAAGAACAAGTAAATTCAAAATATATTGAGAATCACAAGATTTGAAGATACAATGAATACACAAGTGTATTCTTCTCGAAGATTAAAGTCTCCAAGTACAAAATCCTAAAAATACTTTCTAATGACCCTCTCTACTATACTCTCTTCAAAAATTAACCTAAAAATTACTATTTATAGTATTTACAAATAAGCCCTTCAAAAATAGAAATTGATCGGCGACTTTCTACAATAGGCATTTATGAATTGTACACTGACTTAGAGTTATAATCGAGGTCTCATGTTCAGCTCTTGACATCTTGGACTTTACTACTACAAATTCACTTTACGAGTCATAGACTAGTTCATGACTCGTATTGTCCTCTCATGGACTTCATCTGCATAAACTTGTCTTCACTGGAATTCTTCACGAAACCACTCTATATGGCTCGTAGAGGGATCTACGACTCGTAAAGGGGTCTCATATAGCTGAACTTCAAAAATCAAACTTCACTGGAAATCTTCACGAAACCCACTCTACGACTCATAGAGGGTCCCGTAACCCATAAAAAATGAGAAGATCTACAATTTTGCCCTAAAATCGTGCCAACCTACTTTCTTGAAAACTAAACACCAAAAACACATAAAAACTATAAATGTCGCATATAGAACACACAAAATACTAAGTTTTAAGCATCAAATGAGTTTTACTTTGACAGCATATTGAGACCCTCAACTTAAAATTGTTGTTTGTGCTCAAGCGACGACTCAATCTTTATAGTCAATATAGCAACACACAGACCTCAATCCAATGGCATACATCACATACAACTCAAACTTAGGTACGCACACTAACTTTTCAAAACAAGATCAGATAGCTATTAGTAAACCTAGTGCATTTGACAACATAACTATGACAAGCAAGAAAATATTAGCAGTCCACAATCACTGAATAAGTCAAATGCTAACAATGCAATGCAAGTGCCCACATAGAAAGAAGTCTCATGTTTGACACTCAATGATGATTTCAAAATTTATCTTTAGGACTACGCAAACACACTTACTCTCAAAAAAGATGTTCATGCATAATGACTAATACCATAAGATTGCCCCTATACTCATGACTCAGATTTTCAACCAACTGGACTAGGATCACTTTAGGACTTTCTAGGCTTGTAACGTAGCCTTAGGGGGCTTTGGTATTGCATTTTGGAAAAATAGTGACTAACGGTCATCCTTGAACTACATTTTTCATCGCTTTCACCTTACCAACTCTAATATGTTCACCTTAACCTCCCTTTTTTCACATTCAAGCTTTTCTGGGTATTTCTTCTTATTTTTCAGTTTTTGCCTCATTTTTACACTTCATTTTGCTTTTAATCTCAATCTAAGGCATCTTTTACTTTTTTTTGCACCCGATACATGACTTTTTTCTTTTTCTCCTCATTCCCTACCCACAACCTTATTTTTGTGATTTTAATCCTACACCAGCCACCCTCAACTTATGCTTTTAGACTGTATTGAGATACACAATATCTATTCCCCAAACCAGGGCCACTTTTGGGGGGCACTATCAACTTAGGCTTTTTGCCTCAATCAAGTTTCACAATGCTCAAGGACAGACTAGGACCAATTGCAAGATTTTTTACTAGACAAGGTTAGGCTAATTAGGTGTTTTTTAAAGAATTGGTAAATGTAAGTCTCAAATATTTACAAGGGGTAAAACTTCATTTGGTTGGTCATTTTTAGGCTAAAGTGGATTAATTAAAGAACAAAGGCCTAAGATCCATTCCTTATCCATTTAATCTATAATCTAACTTATAATAATAGGACAAGTTCTAAATTAGCACAAAAATGCATGAATTTAGCAAAATAAGTTCACACTCACATGGCATTGCATACATGATTAATAAGAGACCCACCCATCATGCTTTATATGTCAATTACCCTCACTTATCAGAACAACTATTGTCAAACACCCAAACATGCATGGTTTTCGTTTAACTAATAATCAAAAATTTTTGGTGGGTACCAATTTTCAAAACAAAACATAAAAATATGTTATATACTATAAGTATTAGTACTATATACTACAAATATTATTTACACATCCTAAACGTGTTGATTCAACAGAAATTAAATATTCACAAGGAAAAGAAACAGAGGCAAGAAAACCTTGGGATCAAAATTTGGGGTAGTTATGGACTATGAGCGACTCAGACTTCACTGAGGCCAATAACTACCCACAACCCATCAAAAAAATTATGCATTGTCCCCAATGCACCAAATCAAGCAAAGAGGGAATAAGTAGGGGTCAAAAACATACATCGACATTTAAGCGCTAGTCTATGGCTGAGTCTATCCATCCCCCTACTGCAGCATAGTTTATTCAGCAGCTGCCCTATTTTTGGAGGGGCCAATTTGCCTGATCATGCTCACGAGCTAGCCTTATCTCCTCCTCGCGCCTTGATATCTATAATGCCAGCACAAGCTCATCCGTATCATCCTCAAAAACCATTGCATGTGCTCCTCTCATTTGGCTACATCCGTGCAAGGTCTCTTCTCGGGGGAAGTCTGTGAAGGCTCTGTTGAGGTAAATCAAATAGCAGCTCTATAGATATAGTCTCTGTAGTGTCACAGGCTCCGCAAGTGGAGCTATCATGTCATCCTTAAGATTCTCGATCTCTTAATAAATGACTAACAAATTTGAAGGTCGAGCCTTAACTAACCTCTTCTGAACCTAGTCCTCAAAGGCATCGATACAGGTGTTCACTCTAGAAACACGCTCCTGAATAGTAGAGATGGTGAACACCTGGCTTCGCTCCTCTGAATCCACAATAGGCTGTCGGATCCATGGCATGAGTTGTTGGACAAGCTGAGATAACTAGGCCTCAGCTCATGATAGTCAGTGCACCATGGCCTAAATACAAACATCAGACACATAATCCATGCACAGTGTAGAAGACTGTGAAGTGGTGGCCTTTGGTGCAAAAGCAGCTATTGTAGGACTCTTCTTAATATAGATAGCCTTGGGTTGCTGGGGTCTCTCATCAGTGGTAGTAGCAATAGTAATGGTGATGGCAGTTGTTGAACCCTTAGGTGGTGGTTTGGGGCGAACATCGGTGGTGGTGGTGGAGGCTGTACTCGCCAAAGTGCCATGGGATTCTCATCAGCCTTTATCAGGATAGGCTCCAAGGTATGTTGGGCCTCAACTAACTAGTCTAGTTAGTGCAAAATCTCTACCCTACACGCAAGACAGAGCCTATAGATCAAAACTAGAAATGGGATGGAGGTGGCCCTCTTTAGTGCTACTCATGTATATGCTTTGTTATGAGTCGGGCCTAATCAATGTTAACTAATATCGCACGGTCTGGCATAAGTGTATTATCATCCAATATCGATCAAAAGCATGATCTAACCATAGCCCACCAAAACTTAGCGGGGAAAAAGAGTAAAGCCTTGACGATTAGCTTCGTGTGGGTGGTGACCCAAGCATGCTCCGAAACCTGCTCTATAATATGACTGGCCACCCATCATAAAAGTGAGGTCTGATATACCAGATCCTTCATAATTAATAAGCTTCTGGCCTACCCCAACCTGTGATCAAATTTCATTATAGACCTAGGGGCACGGTACTTGGGACCAAAAAGAATACGACTGATCGTTCTCCTCAAAAATGTCAACCCACTGACCTCTTAGTCGTCCATTTGTCAATTTGGGTTGAGTGATAGATCTCGTCCATGTAGGAAGATCACATTGAATCATGGCAGTATGAGATGCATAAAACTCCTGTGCCATAATCGGGGAGTACCCACCAAGTGCTCTGCCAACCACTCGAGACCATAATGTATCAATGTGTCCTTTAGACCTGGGACATGGCTCAGTCTATCATCTTTGACCTTGGGCTCCTCATATAATGAACGAGTGGGTTTGCCCCTCTCCTTGGGCTAAATGCCCTCTAATAATATGGCCTCTATACCCTTGATGCACCACTGGTGAGTTGTAGCATCCTATACTAAAAATGAAGATGGTGTGACGGAGGACTCTATATCTTCTATCCTCAAAAGCCTACATTGAACTCTACTCCTCCCTAGAAGGGGTCATTTGGGGCATGCTACTTCCCATCTCCTCACTACCTTCCTCTTCAAACTAAGAAGGACTAACACTCTGAGCTTGAGGTTGCCCAGACCTAGCAACAGCTCTAGTCTGTGGTTGATGTATCTCTGGGTCAGGCTGGGCATCATATATCCCCAATGACCCACTCAGTTGTGGGTTTGATCATCACCCGAACGATCGTCATCTGTAGGCTCATCCCTAAGTTTTCTCCTAAAAGCCTCAATCTTCAAGAGGTTTCCTTTTGGGGTCATACTGTCAAAAAAAAAACATAAGCGAACCATCGTTAGCCCTAATAATCAAGAAATAAAAAGCAAAAACTCCATTGAATCAGTTGTAGGAGTGTTCTACGAGAGGCCCTTACTAGGCGTAGTGAGCACTATGAGTCACAAAGTGCCCTTGTATATCAGTACTTCAGAATAATAAATGTCATTAAAAAGTATACGAGACCTATATACGACTCATAAAGTGTTTCATGAGTCATAAACTTGGGTCGCATACAATTACAGAGAGTAATTGAAAAATAGGAAAAAATCTATGAGACCTATCTATGAGTTATAAAGTGATCTATGACTTGTAGAAGATCTCCTATGATGAATACTAAGATTATCAAATGTCTAAAATTTCCCACGAGGGGCAATTATGACTTGTAGAGCAATCTACGAATCATAAAAGACTCTCGTGAATTAAAAATTTTAGGTACCTAACCTGTCTAAGTTCATCACACGAACCCCAAGAACATACTCAATCCAGAATTCTACCAGCATTGAAGCAAACATATGCACACTCATGATTTTAGCATAAAACAACCAACTCCCAACATGGGTAACACACTAATCACCCATCAAACATGATCTAACATCAATTATCCTACAATTCTGACTAACCCACATTTATTCAAACTAGCATGTACCTAAGGCATCCATCACCAATTCATAATCACAATTTATGCAATATCATTTAAACAACAATAGTGATTGATCTAATAGGCATAGTCAATAAGCATTTACAGTGCCAAAATATGCCCCAATTTTCGGGTTCAAATATTCAATTCAATCCATGGTAATCCTATCTCACATATTCAATTCAAAGCCGACAATGATATCATGATTACACACCAACTCAGCATACTCATCAAGTCAAACAAGCACTAACCAAAGCAAATTAATGATCAAAATTAAATAAGAACTTACCACAAATGAAGATTAACTTGAAGAACAAAAAGAGAAGGGATGATTGAACCCAAAACGCTAGGTATCAAAATTCGCACCGAAAAAAGGACAGTGATGGCCAGAAAGTTAATCGGAATTAGAGGGAAATGGAGAAATTGGGGAAATTACGGTCAATTAGGGCAAAAGTGGAGTCAAAATAATTTGACCCCTCTTTTATACCGTTACCGGGTCAACGGTTAAAATCACTAGGCTTGGGTCTACGAAACCCCAATTACGACTCATAGATGGGTCTATGACTCATAAGTCCTGGTCTCATAGACCTCCCAATACTTAGAAAAATTTAGAATCTTACCTGAGTTCCATGAACCTCATTCATGACTCGTAGTTTGATCTACAAGTCGTAGAGTTGGCTCGTGGGTTGAGTGCATACTGTTTATGCTCACTAGTAACCTCTACAAGATGGGGTTATGAGTCATAAAGTGCAACACAACTTGTAATTCCATTCATAGAAATTGTACCTGATGCATTTCTCAGCAAAATTTGTTGCCTTAGTTGTTTACCTGCATATTCTTCGTAAAATTTACTTGTACCCTATATGCAACAAATCCAATGTCAAAAATAGAAATCAAAACACAGTCAAACAACTAACTAAGAATCCAAAAGTTAAAACTAAACTTAAAACTAAGCTAAAACATCAAAAATCCTTGTGCTGCCTCCCAAGTAGTTCCTGATTTATTGTCGCAGCATGACTTAGATAAATTGGCTACTAGACTTCACCAATTGCTCAAACCTCACTTTTCAACTTATCTGGATGCTTCATAGACTGATGTATATCAAAGAAAACTTCTTCATCATTCACTCTAAACCTGAGTTGACCAACCTCCATATCTACTAAAGCTCATCCAGTAGAAAAAAATAGTCTTCCAAAGATAATGGGAACTTCAAAATCAACCTCACAGTCTATAATTATAAAATCTGCAAGTAATATGAATTTTTCAATCTTTAATAACATATCATATAGTATCCCCACAGGTTTCTTCACCTTCCTATCCGCCATCAACAATCGCATGTTAGTAGGGGTAGGGGCACCCAAACCAAGCTTCTTGTAAACTGCAAGAGGCATCAAATTGATACTTGCACCCAAATCACAAAGTGCCCTTGCAAACTCTACATCCTCTATAGTGCAAGGAATCACACTTTTGAACTAAGGACTTAGTAGTGATTGCACCACAATGTTGAAGCTATTGAAAAAGCTCCTGACTTACTGTCCATATTTCAGTTACCAAATCCTTCATATACTTTACATAATCTAGTATTTTCTCCAATGTTTCAATTATAGGGATGTTGATGGATAGTTGCTTAAGTATAGAGAGAAAGTGTTTGAACTTGCCTTCCTCCTCTCTTTTTTTGAGTCTTTGAGGGAAAGGAGGAAGAGGCCTTAGGATGGACTTATACTTCTGTGGCTCTTTAGCTATCTCACTCACCCTATCTTTGACACAATCATCTATTTAACCACATGGTTATCTGCAACTATCTTCTCACGAACATCTTCTACCTCAACCAGCATAGGAGGATCAATGGTACTCTTGCCATCTCTAGAAGTAACTGTCATACATTGCACTTCATTCTTTGGATTTTGAACTATGTTACTAGGCAATGTACCCTTTTGATGTTGATTTAACTGAGTTGACACTTGACCAAATTGTTGCTTAAGCAGTTTAATAGCCACAAAATGATACACTATCTTTTGTTTAATGCTTGAAATATTGGATTTCATACCCCTTAGAATTTCATCTTGTATCTCGGCTTCTTTAACAAATGATCAAACATCTCCTCCATTCTAGAATTGCTTGTACTGGTGTCTCAGTTATATGGTGGCACATACAGACCATTTATGAAATCATTTCTTCTGCCCCAATATGCTTTAGGACCACTATTCCTCTCATAATAACCACCTCAGTTGTCTCTGTAAGCTCCATCTCTACCATAATTCTGACCTTGGCTTCTTTGACCTTGGGACTATTCCTTAGGCATTGATCCAGAAACACCCCATCTGATCATTCAAAAGGAAAGCATCCTCCTCAAAATAAGACTCATCATACATGGGTGTACGTGGAGGTTGGTGAACTACCGCATTCGCTCATTTTTTATTCAACTTGATCACAATATATATGCTTGTGCGAAGTTAAGCAAGTTTTTGCATAATCTCCTCATTGATCTTGGCTTGCTATGAACCAACATTAACAACATATGAACTCCTCATAGAAGCTCTATATCGTTGTCCCCATGCATGATTCATCTTGACCACTTGTTCCATACGTCTAGCAATTCTTGCAAATGATTGATCTAGAAACATGCCCCCCATAATGGTGTCAGGACAGGCTTGACTATTCTTATCAAGGGAATGATAGAAGATATCTATCAAGGCATCATCAACTATCTTGTCGTCAAGCACGCTCCTCAAATACTTAGTAAACCACTCCCATATAGTGCAAATTGAATCACCAAGAAGTTGCTCAATGTTGTTAATCTGATCCTTTAACTTGAGCTTCTTCGATCTAGGGAAGTAACTCTCCAGAAAGGCCTTCTGCAAATTTGTCCAACTAGTGGCTAAAATCTGTAGGAGCTCAGATAGCCATAATACCATGTTATCCATAAGAGATAATGGGAAAACACAAAGTCTTGCAGTATCCGTAGATAGATTTTGTGTTTCTATACCACTCTTACAAATAAATACCACATTGTGCAAGTCTCTATATGGATCCTCTGATGGTAGGCCTAGTAAATAATCCACGATTTTACAGCATTTGAAGTAACCCACTAGAAACTGTGAACTTTGTGTAAGCCGGTAGTGGTGGCAACACAATAGCCCCGGTCACATCTATAGCCATAGGGTTCAACCTATATTGATTCTACTGGTAAACATTGTCATTGAAATCCCTAGGCTGTGGAATATTCTCCAAAGGAGGTGGATTGTTCTTTCGATCATCATCATTAATACTCTGATTAAAGGCTGCAATACCAATGATGTTAGAATTTGCTTGGGCTATTTTTCTTGTAACTCTTTGGATCTCTAGATCAAGTGGAGTTAAGGGATTGCATTGACTCCTAGTGTTGTCCATACACTGCTAGTATACCTTGTAAAGAAACAAAAACAAAAACAAAAGTAAAATACAAGGGAATTAAGGATTAGCACTTGAATTATAATTACTAGTGAATTCAATCAAGTCTAGTCATATTCCCTGTCAATGGCGTCATAATCTTTGATCACACCCAAGTTATACCTCTTTTGTAGAGGATAAAGTGGTCATTGTCAAATATAAAATCTAACCAAGGTTAGGGTCGAATCCCACAAAGAATACGGAGACTTACAGCGAATTCACCAATATGCAATTCAAGTAATTAAAAACTTAATTCCCTAAAGGGAGGGGGTTGCAATGTTTAACAAGAAAATAAACTAAACTAACTAAAGCAAGAGACAGTCAATAATGGAAAGCAACTTGAGAATTATGTTCTCCATGATTCACCAACTCAATATCCCTGGATAACCCAATTCTCGACTAGCTCTTTGGTAAAAATTGGACCATCTTCATAGTTTGCAATACTAACCATTACCTATAGTCCCAGTCAACCTCCCCTTGTTCTAGTTTGATTGATTAGATGAGAACACATCATTGAATCTTGTTAATCGATCTTTTTTCTATTAATTACCACCTGAATTGGGAAGGTAACACTAGGAAAGTTCTAATGTTGGCCACCACTAGGAAACATGCAAAATTAAGAGACTTGATTAATACATGTGAATAGCCATTCCAAGAATTGCAAACTATCCAGGTTTATTTGGTTAGATCTTCATGGTTCTCACAACCCAAAGTTGTGGCTTTAGCTACTCATGCTATCGATAGATGAAGAAATCATGAATTGAGAAAATATAATTAATCACTTACCCAATTGAGTTGAAGAACAAGCAAATCCAAAATAAATTGAGAATTACAAGATTTGAAGATACAATGAACCCACAAGTGTATTCTCTTCCAAGATTGAAGTCTCCAAGTATAAAATCCAAAAAGTACTTTCTAGTGACGTTCTCTACTGTACTCTCTTTAAAATTAACCTAAAAATTACTATTTATAGTATTTACAAATAAGTCCTTAAAAAATAAAAAAAAATTGGTCGGCGACTTTCTACGACAGGCATTTATGACTCGTAAATTGACTTATGAGTTGTAATCAGGGTCTTGTGTTCAGCTCTTGAGATCTTGAACTTTACTACTACGGATCCACTTTATGAATGGTAGATTGATTCACAACTCATATTGTGCTCTCGTAGACTTCATCTACATCAGTTGGTCCTTCACTGGAATTCTTCACGAAATCACCCTATATGACTCATAGGGTGATCTACGACTTGTAAAGAGATCTCGTATAGCTGAACTTCAGAAGTCAAACTTCACTGGAAATCTTCACGAAACCCACTCTATTACTCATAGAAGGTCCCTTAAACCATCCAAAACTAGAAGAGTCTGCAATTTTTCCTCAAAACCATGTCAACCTACTTTCTTGTAAACTAAACACCAAAAACACATAAAAATCATAAATGTCACATTGAGAACACACAAAATCCTAGTTTTTAAGCATGAAATATGTTGTATTTTGACAGCATCAATGAGTACTTGAATTGTTATTTTTAGATCATCCATGCCTTGTTGGCTTGTTTTAGTTGATTTTGGGATTTATTGGAACATGTTTGGCCTTAGCCTAGACTTAGACTAGTGATGTCATAGCCTTGTGACATTTTAGGGCTGATAGACTTCATTATTTCTGCTCTGGTGTGACTTTGAGAGACATAGGCCCCTGTAGACTAGAATAGCAGACTTAGGTCTGATAAAATTGAGCCCTTATCTAGGTTAGTTTAAGGCCTATTTATTCATACACCTCGTACCACCTTATTTTTATGCTTTTGATTACACTCTGGGATCCGTTTGGGTATAGTAGCAATTTGGCCTATTCGCCAGGCTACATTAGGATATTGAGGGGATATATGAGGTAAATTATGAGGCACGTGATAATTTCAATTTTGAGATGATATAAAGCAGTTGAATTTGGATTGTTTATTACAAATTGGCACTGATAAGAGGTTTCATCCACAGTTCAAGGTCTGAGCTCTGTACTTCTTGCTACTGATTAGTCATCCTCCTTTAATGGAGTTGACATGCAAAGTTTGGCTATTTGATTATATCATTGTATCTACGATAGTTGACACTCGTGGTTCGAGGTCGGGGCTGTGTACTACCCATTGTAGAGTTTGATATTATTCAGCATATCTATTGTAGAGAGGCCCACCCACGGTTCGAGGTCCAAGATCTCTGTTGTCTCCTATTCAAAGTTTGGTTTGATTTCTCTGTAGCACCTTGGCGCCATTGGGATCTATTTATTCTTAATTTAGATTTTCTGTGACCTATCAGGCTTATGAGGGTTCATTAGGGTTTTACCTCAACTTGCACATAAGTGGCCTTCTAGGCTTATGGGGGCTCAGTTGGATTTAGTTTCTTAGCCCCTATTATATTTTATACTCGTGTGCATATCTTTACTATTATTGTTCTTGACCTCTGTCTATATTTTATTCTAGTATTTCCTACCACATTTACTATTCTTATTCAATCGACCTATGATGCCTACTGGGTACTTTTTTATCTAGTGCTCATACTACACTCTGCATCAGCTTTGTGATGTAGGTCCAAGCATTAGCTTATCAAGCATTTTGGATCATTACTGTCTTTTTATATATATGTGGTTTGTCTTTTGTATTTTGAGACTAGCCAATTGTGTTTATTTATGTTTTGACCCACTTTAGAGTTCGTACCTATCTTTATAGTAGCTCCATACTTGTAACTTCTAGGTTCTAGAAGGGGATTCTTTTTGGTTTTCTACATATATATATATATATATATATTGTTGGTTTCTGCTGTTTTTTTTTGTTACTCTTTTCATCTGTTATCTCCTAAATAGATACAGGTTGGCTTACCTGCTGATGGATTATGATAGGTATCATTATGACTCGAAAAATTGGATCGTGACATTGGGATTGTCCAATAGAGTGTTTATGGATGGAGCGTCATTGTGGAACAAATGAAGCTCACTCTATTATTTATCAAATGGTCTTGGCTGGATTAATATATCAATTATAGTAGGAGTGGTAAAGGAAAAAAATGAACATTGACTACAGTTGTGAGATTAATAGTCCAAAATGTATACTACTGTTCTTACAAGAAGCAAGTAACTTTAACAAAAAACTTCAAGTAGCTTAGGATTCTTAAATTGCACCACAAGCAGTAACTTAGAAATAAAAATGCAGCCTATTTTTAGGAAGCAAATAACAATAAAATGGAATTTGAAAAATCAAACTAAAAGTAACTATAATGAAGTATATACTTTTGAAGTTCCTGGGATCACTTAACTTTAATTCAGTAAAGAACATACTAAATTGATCTAAAGTAACCAGAAATAGAGGTTGTCGAAAGTATGCAAAAGCAAAACTTTTTAGAGTTGTTGAGACAAGTCAACCAAGTTCTCTCACGATTTTAATATCACGTCGTCTTTGCAAGACAAATAAAATAAAATAAATAAATCAAATTATTTCAGTAAAATTCAACTTACCTTATTTTATTTTTATTAGTATAGCTCATCAGAGTGTTATCCTCAAAAATGAAGGCAATTACCCACCGTGATTCTTTTTCTTTTAAAACTTTGATGCTCTTCAAATTCACGTCAAACATTCTCAAAAAAAAAATTATGGAAAAATGAGAGTATTATTATTTTGGAGAGAGCTTGCAAAAATGAGAGTATTATTATTTTGGAGAGAGCCTGCAAAATATTAGCATTTCTCAACAAAGTAAATACAAATATTAATAAGAAAGAGACTGCAAAATATTTATTATTGTACTGTACATGACTTCATCCAAGTGAAAGGGTGATTTTACTTTTTAGTTAGTGTTTTCAAAAGCAAAAACACATACATTTTACTAACATCAACCAGGTAAATGTTGAAGCCAAAGGATCAATTAAGCATTGGTAAACACAAATTTGAGAGAAAAAAATTTCTTCTATTACTTACAAGAATAGATTTACAAAACAACTCTCA
>JAOTQJ010090125.1:0-12084 GCA_025642045.1 Solanum sejunctum
TATTCTTAAGGACCAAACTTAGAAGAAATGTTGTATTCGATCCCAAACTTTATTAAATCGAACCAATTAAGGACGTTTAGGGTTTAACTTACATTACGAGTCCTAACATTCAAACCCTATCTTGATTCCTTTGTTGTGGTCTTCATTGATGATATTTTGATCATTCGCATAGTAGGGAGGAGCATATAGGGCATTTGAGGGTTGTGTTGCAAAGATTGTGGGAAGATAAATTATATGCTAAATATAAAAAGTGTGAATTTTGGTTGAAAGAGGTTGCATTCTTGGGTCATGTGATGTCGAAGAATGGTATAAAAGTAGATCCTAATAAAACTGATGTGATTAGGAATTGGCCTACACCTTTGACCCCGTCGGATATTAAGAGCTTCTTGGGCCTCGCAGGTTACTATAAAAAGTTCGTGAATGGGTTCTCTTCCATTGCTTCCCCTATGACAAAGTTGACTCAAAAGAAGATTAAGTTTGTACGAACTGATGAATATGAGAAAAACTTCCAAACATTGAAAGATAGGCTTGTGTCTGCTCCTATATTATCACTACTAGATGGGCTTGAGGGTTTAATTTTGTATTGTGATACATCTAGGGTTGGTTTGGGTTGTATGCTTATGCAAAATAGTAAGGTCATAGCCTATGCTTCTATGCGACTCAAAGCGCATGAAAAGAACTACCCTACCCATGATCTTGAATTGGCCGTCGTAGTGTTTGCATTACAGATTTGGCGTCATTATTTATATGGGATGCATGTTGATGTCTTCACTGATCATAAGAGCCTCCAATATGTCTTCACTCAAAAAGATCTCAACTTGAGGCAACGAAGGTGGCTAGAACTTCTTAAGGACTATGACATGAGTGTGCATTACCACCCGGATAAGGCAAATATTATGGCAAATGCTTTGAGTCAGGTGTCTATGGGTAGCCTAGCTCATGTGGATAGGGAGATGGCTAGGGAGGTGCATAGATTGTCTAGATTGGGGGTGAGGTTGGAAGATGTGGGTAGTGGTGTTCGCTATGGTTGATGGTTCCAAATCTTCATTGGTTGTTGAGGTGATAGCAAAACAAGATCTAGACTCCTCCTTGCTTGAGTTGAAAGCTTTGGTGAAAGAAGGCAAGATAGAGGTTTTCTCCCAAGGTGGAGATGGGACCCTTAGATACTAAAGTATATTATGTGTGCCATGTGTTGATGGTTTGAGGGAGAGAATTCTTGATGAAACCCATAATTCCTTTTACTCTATCCACCCTGCTTCCACCAAAATATATCGAGACTTGAGGGATGTGTACTGGTGGGGAGGCATAAAGGAGGACATTGCCAAATTCGTTTTCGGTTGCCATAGTTATCAACAAGTCAAAGACAAACATCAAAAGTTGGGTGGCCTAACCCAAAATATAGAGATTCTAACTTGAAAGCGGGAGGTGATTAATATGGATTTTACGGTTGGATTGCCCAAGACTAGAAAAGGTTTTGATTCCACATGGCTGGTGGTTGATAGGATGATGAAATCGGCTCATTTTCTACCGGTTAGACCACATACAGGGCCGAAGAGTATGCAAGGTTGTACATCCATAAGTTATTGAGGTTACATGGGGTTCCTTTATCCATCATATCAAATCGGGGTGCACAATTCACTTCACACTTTTGGAGGTCTTTTCAAAGTGGTTTTGGTACAAAAGTTCACCTTAGTACGACCTTTAATCCCCAAATGGATGGCCAAGCCGAAAGGACCATTCAAACCCTTGAAGATATGCTTAATGCATGTCTATTTGAGATGAGAGGTAGTTAGGATGATCATTTTTCTTTGATTGAATTCGCATACAACAATAGCTATCACTCTAGCATCGGTATGGCTTCTTTTGAGGCTCTTTATGGGAGGCGATGTAGATCACCAGTTGGTTGGTTTGAGGTTGGAGAGGTGGCCTTATTGGGATCGGAGCTAGTTATGGATGCTCTTGAGAAGGTTAGGATGATTAGGGAAAGGTTAAGAATGGCCCAAAATCATCAAAAATCTTATGCCGATGTGAGAAGAAGAGACCTTGAATTCAAAGTGAGTGCTTGGATTTATTTGAAGGTTTCTCTAATGAAAGGTGTGGTCCATTTCGATAAAAAAAATTGAGTCCAAGGTACAATGGTAATTATGAGGTCTTGAAGGGGGTTGGCAAAGTAGCTTATGAGTTGAAATTGTCTAGTAAAATGAACTTGGTTCATCCAGTGTTCCATATCTCTATGTTGAGGAAATGTGTGGGTGACCCTAATGCCATTGTGCCTCTTGATGTGGTGATGAGGAGGTCCCAGTTCAAATTTTGGATAGGCAAGTGAAGAGATTGAGGAACAAGGAGGTGACTTCTGTTAAGGTCTTTTGGAGGAACCAACAAGTCAAAAATGCTATATGCGAGGCCAAAGCGAATATGCAAAAGTGATATCCTTATCTTTTCCACTCGACTCAAGCCTAAGGTACTAATCTTAAGTCCCCTATGCGATTTCAAGTCTTAAATTTTTGGCCTCAAGCTATTGCATGCATTCATGCTTATATGGGCAAGGTTTTATGGTAAATTTTGATATTCATGTTGAGACTTTTGAAAATCATGTTAAGATATATTTGTTGCATCCATGTTAGGCTGAAAATCTTCATGGCTACCTTTCGTGTGTACGTTTCTTTTATATTTGGGGATGAATGTTCTCAAGAGGGGATATTGTGACACTTCGTAACTTCATGCTCTTGTATATCCATGTTTCAAGCCTCATTTGGTTAGGTTGGGGGTGTACTGGATTCATGGGAAACTCCTAGTACCTGAATGAGTTCAAGACTTACCTCTAAGTTGAGTTTTGGGTGTTGTTTCATACAAGGGTCAACTTTAAACTAGCATAAATCTTAGCATATTTGGGACAGGGTGTCCCATGACATATCAAATGAAAACCCTTTGAGTTACTTCGAAATGTACTTGGTTTCACCTCATTCTGAGGTCGGATGAAGGCGTTATGATCGTTTTTGTGAGGCCCTCCCATGCATTGTTATCGCACGGACTGTTTGACAGACACTGTGGCCTTTGATGGGCCGTTTAGGGAAGATGGGGTTGTAAAAAGACCATTTTTGTCACTAAAAAAGGTGGTACAGCTAGTGGTACAGGCCGTGTGGCTCACCACTAACCGTGGGGATAGCCACAAGGTGTGTCAAAGGGAGCTTGTTGGAAATTGGGGAAAATGTGGCAAAAGGTGGTGCCACGGGCACTGTTGATGGGCCGTGTAGAGTGGGACGACCCGTGGCACTTGGACATATGGTAGACTACATTATTTTTTTGTCTAAGTGAGGTAGGACAGACTAATACACAATTCATGTAAAGCCACACAATCCGTGAAGTGGTCCGTCAAAGTGACGAGACGTCACTTTTTCCAAGTTTCCCAACTTTCAAATTTTTTTAACTAAGGCACTCCAAACGGGAACTCCACATTACCTGAGAGTGCCACATGGTCAGTGCAGTCTCCAGTGAAACAACACCTTGCTAATTTTTCTATCCATTCACTAATGGCATTTTTGTAAATGCTAATTATCCTAATGACACTTTTTGACTTGTTAGGCTATCTTAACCTTCCAAGAAGACCTAAACTCTAATCTTAAGGACCTAATTTCACTACACTCATCTCAATCACACTCCCAAATTCTCTTAAGAGCCTCCATTAAGCCCCAATTCAATTTCAATGAAATCCAAGAACAAGATTTGATTCCAAGATCATTTCCAAGCTCCATTCTTCCCAATCTCAATTCCAAGCAACTCTAGACCTAAGGTATGTGAGTTTCTTTCATGGGTTCTTTTCACCCATGATACCCAAGCTTTATTTTTTCTAAATTTCATGATTTAATAGTATGAATATGTCTATAAACTATGTTAAAATTATGTAAAGTTGTGACTATTTTGCTATGATGTGAGCCATATTCTTGGATCTGTTTAAGTTTTGATGAGGGCTTTTGATCTGAATGTCTTGGGGTTGTTACAAGATGTTAATTGATGATTTTAAAATACATTTTCTTGCATGATTTCATTCTTAAATTTCATGGTCTTATACCCCCATTGTACAACCACCAAGTGTTTGATAAGACGTCCGGTTATGGTTTCTTGAGGAATTGAAGGTCCAAAGCATGAGACATGATATGAATGATGTTATAATGATGAAATGAGCTTATGTACATGATAATTTCTATATAAAGTGTTGCATTAGATCATACTTAACTGAGTTGGGGGTTCGTACTCATCAATCATATGAGGGGTTAGTATTTACCACCTAGGATGATTGGGGTGTGACCATTGTCAACCGAGTTAGGGGATTGTACTCATCAAATATGTAAGGGGTTGATACTTCACCACCTAGGATGATTGGGGTGTGACCAACATCAACCATGTGAGTGGTTTATACCTCGCCACCTAGGATGATTAGGGTGTGACCATCATTAACCAACCAAGGTTGTAAAGTTAGTTTGGTCTCTTTTTTACATATGATGTTTTATATGAGCATGATTTACTTAAGCATGTTTTACTTAAGCATTGATCATACATGTCATATTACTATATTATGTCTATTGTCTATTGTTATGCATTTTGATTATGATGCATCTTCCTTATTGCATTATATACTTAGTACATTCAAACTTACTAACGCATACTCTTGCCTATATAATATCACCATGTAGAAATCGATGCCCGAGTCGATCCTCCTCCTTCATTTGGCTAGCGGTGCTATTCTAAGCTTGTTGGTGAGTCCTCCATTTCGGGGACCTTAGTCTATGTTGCTAATATCTATGTATTCAAGACACTATTTTATGTTCTATTGACTATGAGGGTGAGACCAGTAGCTCTGTTTTGGCCCTCGCTCTATCTATGTATTTAGAGGTGTAGGTTGGATAAGTTGTGCATTTACGATATAAGTTGTGACTCCTTTTTTTGGTAACATTGTTGTTTTAGCAAGCTTTTCCTTAGCCCCATTGCCCTTGTTTTAGTATATATGTCTTTTGTATGTTTTCGTGACCAAGGATGTGTTATAACAAATAAAGAGACTTGATTGGGGTCCTTTCGGGTTCCCCATTCATTATGTCACGTTCAGACCCTAAGCTTGAGTCATAATAATATGTATTTATCAGGATTTGCTTTGCATGTATTTTATTATCTTCATTTAAAAGTCTTTCTTAATGAGTGCATGCATTACAAACCTACTAGTGTACGGTACTTGCCCAAAAGAGAGGTAGCAAATAGGAAAAGGTAATCATAATAAAACTTTATCTAAGTTACTTGAGCCTGAAAGTGGACAATACTCTATGATCCAGAGCGGGGGTTAGTAAAGTACACGTTTTGAGAATGGGAAGGGATGAATAAAATATGTCTAGGAAGGATCTAGAGGTTAACTAGATGTACCTAACTCGCTAGGTTTAGCATGCCAGTGATGATAGGTGGATCTGGTAATTGGTATGTTCCGATTGTGATAGGTGCACCTGATATGGCATTTCCACAATTAAATAATATTTCATTCTAGTTGTTGCCTCCAAGTCTCCTGCTCCTATTAAGCTCTGCCTTAGTAGAAGTGGGTAGCGACACTGGGTGGACGATTTATCGACCCTTAAATGGTATTACCAGCCATACAATGAATGATATCACTAATACAAAATATCTACTGAGTTGTGAATAATAAGGCTCACAATCCTAGTACCTTCTCATACTGTTTAAAACTCAATTATTTATTATCTTAACCATAGTTAATTGTTCGTAGTCAATACTAAACCCCTACCTTTATTTTTTGCTCTATTCGTTTTTCAGAAATAATATCAACAATTGAGATAGAGTTATTTTAATCTATTCTATATGGGATTGGCCTGTCTCTTAGTTGGGTAAATATATTGCTAACGATCATCTATATTTCTTTCAAGAAGTATAATTGAATGTAAGTGTTGACGCTCTTTATCCAGCCTGTTGTTAGTACTTTTCTTGAGTAGCTAATAGAGCAGCGAGTTCTTATTCTCCGAGGATGAGTTATCCTTTTCCGTTTATGCTTTAGATTTCAGTTTCATACTTTGAATTAGCTAGGACCTATCCTAGTAACTCATTTGTATTTAGTATAGGCTTTTAGACCTATGTTATATATTTAGTTCATGTTGTTGTTTCAGACTTATTCTTCTATGCCATGAGATTGTCTGGACTACTTATGCATTACATATGCTTCTTTATGATTTCTTTTACTTAAGTATGCTTATGTTATTCCATATGGTTTGTTTAAGATTCTTCGAGATTCTAAGTACCATGTTACGACTAGGGAATAACTTTAGATAATGTCAAACTTAGTATCGGAGTAACAAGGTTTAGGTGTCTTAGGGTGTATGAAAGACGTATTAAGCAAGGACTTATTCATGAGTGTGAAGTGTGTCACATCTATAAACAAGAGGTTACAAGATGCTTAGTGAAAATGTCTCACTTCTTTCATGATCTTATGTCGTGTGATAGAGTTGAAGTCTATAATATTTAGTTCTAATTCATATTATATAATTTCAAAAATCATGCATCCACGAAGATCTTCATTAAGAAGGGATGCGAATATAAATACTAATAAGCATAAACAAGCACCTTAAGCTCCGATTGATCCATTGGTCGAACAAGTCTCTTATGTGAAATTTGCGGGCTACTTTCTAAGTGTTGGACCAAACTATGACCATTAAAGCTAATCGAGAAGTAAGTAAATAAAGCTGCCACAAAGGTCTTGGATTTTACTCAAATAAACCCTCCATATTTTCATGGGTCAAAACTGAATGAGAATCCTCAATAGTTCATAGAGCGTATTAAGAAGATTACCGATATTATAGGTGTGTCGCCAATTGAGAGTGCTGAGTTAGCTGTTTATTAGTATAAAGGAGTGACTCAGATTTGGTTCAAACAGTAGAAGGAGAATAGGGAAAGATATATTTGCCTTGTGGATTAGACTGAGTTTGAGGGTGATTACTTAAACAGATTATCCCCATTTGAGTTAAGAGTTCAAAAATTCAAATTATAAAGAAGAATGATAGAATTATTGTGCACAAGGGAAAGAGTTAATTTATCTTCAAAGAATAATAGTATTTTAAAAGTATAGAAGAAGGAAAAAAATAAAATATAAATTCAGATGAAAAAGTGAAGAAAAATTTTCTACACAGACACTGATTCATTCTTTTCTAAATAGAAAAGAGAAGAGAAAAATTAATAAATAACAAGTTAAAATTAGGTTATTACTAATAATGACAATAGAATCCGATTTTCAAGGCACAACAACATAAAATTTTCATAAACTAACAAATAAGAAAAAAAATATGATTAATTATGGCAGCTAAAGAATGACCATTAAAAACAGTGATTACCATATTAATTATAACATAATTTTCTATTTTTGATTGTAGCATAATCAGTGATTACACATTTTTTTTTTATTTTGGGTTATAGCCTCTACAGAAGTATATCCTTTTTATTTTTTTTTCATGAATCTAAAATTTTTCATATTTGAAGTGATTATAAATCTTTCATTTTTGGACGGATTATTGGTGATGTTGTGATGTTAATTTTCATAAATTTTGAATTCCGATTTTTCTTCTTTTGAAATACCATGGAAGCTAATTTTTGTTCTATTTTAATTCAACATAGTGGCTAATGAAATTCTTCAGGTTCATAAATTTTTGTTCTATGCTATTCGTCAATTTTTGTTCCTTTTTCTTTGTGATGAAATTATGGCTTATTTTATAATTTTTTTTTGGAAAAGAAAATTTTATAGTGTTTTATATGTATATATTGATGTATTTTTTGTATTTTATAATTTTTTTTAGTATTTTGTATGCAGATTTTTATAAGTGATTTATGTGTTCACCATTTAACTTTGTTTCATGACTATTGAAGCAGGTAGATGTGTTGATTATGATTTAGACGGAGTAATATATGATTCGAACACTCTTTATAATTAATTGGTTGAAGTTCTATCTGCACAACTAGAGATAGACACAACAATTGACGAAATTATGCCTGTTGTAGAAGCAAATAGAAATTTGGTTCCAGAAAAGATGGGGTATCAAGATTTATAATGTACTGATTCAATATGTTTGATTGGCATTACCATTAACGAAGGGGTTCATGATGTAGACGAGGATGATATCTCTATAATAAGTGATTCTAGAAGTTTGTAATTGAATGTGAACCATGTTTACAAAGACAAAATTACTAATCGATGTGATTAAACACATATTTGTCAATAAATTTTGATTTACAGTGATCAGATCTAGCCCAATATGGTAAGGTATTTTTTTTTTGGTATGTCTGGTATAATTGTGGATAAATCTTGTAGTACTTTTCTGTAAAAAACACAAAATCTATTTAGGTATGTTTTTTAAGAATGGTAATGTTCATTTTATTTTGTGTGTATATCGATGTACTTGTGGAGAAAAATTGTAGTACTTTTCTGTAAAATATGTATAATTCATGATATATCAAGTATTTAAAAATATATCACTTAAGCACATAATAAAATACACAAAAATAAATTTAGGTATACTTTTTTAGTGTATATGTCAGGTATAACAATGGATAAAATCTTGTAGTACTTCTTTTGTAAAATATGTGTAATTTAGGGTGTGTCCAGTATTTACCAATATACCAATTATATATCATTTGAACACCACAAAAAATATAAAAAAATATTTAGGTGTGTTTTTTAAGAACGGTAACATTCATTTTATTTTCTGTGTATATCTGATATACTTGTAGATAAAATTTGTATTACTTATCTGTAAAATATGTATAATTTATGATATGTCAAGTATTTACAAATATATCAATTATATATATAATTTTATATATAATTAATGTATTTTTTGTATTCTGTAAGATTTTAAAGTGTTTTGTATTCAGATTTCTTTAGTGATTTGTATGTTCTTGCATTTAACTTTGTTTCATGGATATTCAAGCAAGTAGGTATGTTGATTATGGTTTGAACAAAGTGTTGTATGATTCGAACCTCTCTATGATTGTTGATTGAAGTTCTATCTGCCCAACTTGAGATAAACACAATAAATTGATGAAATGCGGGCATACGATCCAGTGAAAAATAATAAAACATAGTAGATATTCTCAAAAACTTAATGGTGTCATAAAGATTTGTTGGCTGCTTTTTTGAAAGACAGTAAAAATTTTATTTTCACTTAGTGTTTGGAGCTTGTATTTTATTTTGATTTGATTCTTGGTTCTGAGAAGAACTTAATGAATTTTGGTTATTTGTTGATATATATTTTGGTATTTTCGTGATATAATTTAGATATTATCTAAAATCAATATATGTTTGACTTGTTATTTGCGATTTTTAATGATAGACATAAATTTTATTTTTATAATTTATAGATATATATATTTTGATATTTAAGTGATATACATTTGATTTATTGGTATAACTTGACATACCCTGAATAAAACTAATAATATTCTTAAGAAATAAAGCACACGTGAAAATGATATTATTGAAAATACCCTGAATAAAATCAATAATATACTGAAAAATCATTATTTGTATTTTAATAATGGATATATATTTTGGTACTTATTGATATATATTTGATTTATCAGTAAAAATTTGGATATACCCTTAATAAAAATCAATAATAATCTTAAAAAATACAGCACACATGAAATGATATCATTGAAAATCCCCTGAATAAAATCAATAATATACTGAAATTTCAGTATATTTGCATTTTATAATGAATATATATTTTGGTATTTAAGTGAAAAAACTATATTTAGTTTATTGGTATGAAATTGTCATGCTCGGAAAGAAATAAAAAATATTCTTAAAAATAAAGCACACGTGAAAAATGATATCATTGAAGTATCCTGAATAAAATCAGTAATATACTGAAAATTTCAATATATTCTCATTTAATAGTGGATATATATTTTTGCTATTTAAGTGATATATATTTGATTTATTGATAATAATTTAATATACGCTTAATAAAATCAACAACATTCTTAAAAAATATAGCGCATGTGAAAAATAGTGGATCTATATATTTTTATTATTTAAATGATATATATTTAGTTTATTCATAAGAACTTGATATACCCTTATAAATAAAATCAACAATATTCCTAAAAAATATAGCACACATAAAAAAAGTGGATATATATTTTTGATATTTAAGTGATATATATTTGATTTATTGGCAAGAACTTGACATACTCGTAATAAAATCAACAATACTCTTAAAAAATATAGCACACATAAAATTTAAATAGATATATGTTTTGGTATTTAAGTGATCTATATTTGATTTATTGATCCCGAAAGAAACCAAAAATATTCTTAAACTAAGATGTGAAAATGATATTATTGAAAACCCCTAAACAAAACCAACAAATTCAGTATTTTTACATTTAATTCAATATGATCATTGATCATGGAGACCGAAAATAATAATTTGAAAAAAAATTTAAAAGCAAAAGTCTTAGTAGGATCCAAAAAAAATTTAAACAGAAAAGTCCTAGTACGAGTTCTACGTAATTGTATCAAAAATCTAAATAAATAAAAAAAATATAAATAAATAAAAATAATTTCATAAATGGCTGAAACAAAGATCCGAAAATCTAAATAAATAAAGATCTAAAATTCAAAATAAATGAAAAAAATATCATAAATAACTAGCTTCTTAAAAATAGCATAGGGGTCAGTCGACGCTCATCATGGGTCATTCAGAAACAGTCGCGCTATGTTTTTAAATATAAGGGTCAGACTGTGTACATCCGACCCTCCTTTACCACGCGAAAGCCTTTGAGGCACTGGGGTAATATTATTATTGTTGTCGTTAAAAATAGCACTAAATGGTTTCTTAAAAAAACTAATCTGTAAAAGATTCAAAATAAATTTTTTAAAAAGTCCTAATATGACTCCTAGATAATTGTCCCGTAATAAAAGCCAAGTAATTACTATCAACATAGCTATCTATAAAAAAATACAAATAGAATAGAAATAATTATATATATATGTCATATGTAAAAAATAAAAAAAATAAAAATTGATCATTGACTGTGAAGAAAAAATTGAAAAAATTAATATAAAATTAATCATAAATAAAGGAAAAATACTGAATGTTTTTCACAAATAAAAATAGAAAGAACATCCAATTTACTAGGAATGACAGAAAAAAATATTGTATTTAATATAATTAACATACTGATTATCTTCCACAAATTAAAAGTAGGAAAAATTTCAATTTACTAGTAATGAAACACATAAAGGACAAATAAAAAAGGAATAAATAATTGTTGGTGACTTTTTGTAACAAATAATCATAAAAGAGAAATACTGATGGTATTTTTTCTTTTTGGGAAGAAGTAAAATAAGATAGAAACCTATTAAAATATTTAATTGGGAAAGTAAAATCACATAGAGACCTAATAAACATTATTGGTTGTTGTTCCATAAAAGAGGTGAAAAGTTTTCTTTTTATCTCTTCTACAACAAATTTAATTAAATTCAAAATTAATTAAATTAATATTAATTAATAAAATCTATCATTACTTGTAATTATTTTGTTATTTTAGTAATTTATTCATAGTATCTACATAAGCAATACTAAGTAATCTAATAACATTACCAGAATTAATTTTTCCAAAAGAGAAAGAGGCAGAAGATGGGGTCTGGGAAAAAAAATTATTCTTTTAGATATTTTTGTCAATTTGAATTTTCAAGTCAATCAAAAATATTTGTTTGATGTGATTTTAAGGTGACATGACATTTATTAGTTTTGAGGATTGAACCAATACATTAAGGAATTTTTTGATAGGAGGGATTAGGGTAAATAAGCTAAGGATTAGAGGAATGATATATTTATGTATTAATTAATTCATGTATTAGTTAATATTTCATACATGGTATTAATTAATGCCTATCATTTGGTGGTATTAGCTAATACATTTAGAAATTAATATCATAAAATTATATATAAAGACAAAAATGTCCCTCAAATTCTTTTATACTTTTTTTATAGTTAATACCTCATACATGATATTAACTAATACCTCCCATGTAATTTT
>JAOTQJ010090146.1:0-12082 GCA_025642045.1 Solanum sejunctum
AAAACATGCTTAAGTAATTTATGCTCAAATATGATATCATATTTGAAGAATAGACCAAGCTAGAATCCCAACATTGGATGGGAGATGCCGCTCACACCTAGACATCATGGTGGCAAGGCACTTACCCCTAACATGGTAGATAGCGTTCACACTTGGACACCCTGGTGGCAAGGTACTTACCCCCTATACGGTAGATGCCCTTCACACCTAGGCACCTTGGTTGCAAGGTACTTACCCCTGATATGGTAGATGTCGCTCATACCCGGACACCCTGGTGTCAAGGTACTCACCCATCACCAAATCCAACATTAGATCCAAGATTTGAAGCTCAAAACATGCTAAAACAACCATTCTTTCATGAACATAAATCACTGTCCAGTAGATTTCTCAATATATAAGACACATATGTAAAATCTACTTTAAATCATGTAATATTAGTAAAAAGAGGGTTTAGGTACCATGGCTGGAAGGACCAATGTTCAATACCACATACCTTGAATTTAGAGAACCCTTGAAGAGGATTGGAGATGGAGACTTTAAGCTTGAATGAGGTCCTTGATGAAATCCTTAATATTAGTATTGAGTTTGAGACTTGAATTTAGGATAAAATTTGAGTCTAACTGTTTGAGGGGATATTGTAGTATGTTGAGGATGATATGACTGTGAAATAAGGCTAAGTATAGGTAAAAATACGTATGGGAACCATTGAATCTGCATTTTTATACACAAATGAGTTTTATGAAAATGGAAATAAATCCTTTATCCAAAATCATAATGACATGAAACGAAGTTCTATAGAAAGATAATTCAAAGGGATTTAAGATGGTAGGTCATGGGCTACTCAATGCTTTGTGTGCTATGAGATATGCACCTTTAAATTGGACCCTCCTAAATAGCGTTTATTACGATTTTGAGATATTGATACGGTTGCTCTATAATTTGGGTTAGACCCATCTCCCACTCAAATTGACCCCCTAAATAAGATTATAAATTCCGATTTTTGAAATACAGAATAAATTTTTAGGTATATGGAAATTATGATTCTGAGCACTTCTGAGGCACATTTTCGAGAACCTTTTTTTGGGTCGTTACAATCTACCTTTTTGTGCCCAAGCTCCCTATAACCAAAGCACTCAATGGAATCTTTCAAAAATGGCCTCTATGATTCCTTCCACGTCTAGGACACCCATAAATAGGAGCCACACTACCAACACCTTCAGGCCTAGGAATGTCATTGGCAAACCCCCTATTAGCAGCATGACAAGGCCCTTGGCCTTGTGAAATCTAGCACCCTGTTAGAACTTATCCTCAAATCAATCCCTCTTGGCCTCATGCCCCTTCTCTTCCTCATCTTATCCTTCTGTATTTGCTCGGCATAGGTCATCAACTGAGACAGATCTATTTCACTAATTAGCATAGCAGACCAGCATTCTTCACTTACCAAGTCAGAGACCACCATCATGAACTTATTTATCTTAGATCTACGATTGGCCACCAAACAAGGAGCATACTTTAAAAGTTGATTAAACTCGAGGGCATACTCTCTCAGTCTCATAACACCTTGCCTCAAATTTATAAACTCCACCAATTTAGCTTCCCTAAGCTCAAGATGGAAAAATCAGTTAAGGCAAGCCAATTTGAACTACTCCCAAAGCAACACATTGCCACCCCCTTCTCACCCTTCCATTAATCATGCCATATTCGATCTACCCCTTTGATTTGGTACACTACCTACTCTGCTTTTTCATTCGGCCCAACAACCATAATATTCAAAATTTTTTAGTCCTCATCAATGAACTCTTGTGGATATTCATCCACCTTTGACCCATAGAAAACCAGAGGATTCATCCTCATGAAGTCTCTTAGTCTACCTCTTAGGGTAGTAGCATGAGGGGCTTGGGCCCCTTGATTGACTTGGTTTGCCACCACTAGGGTAAGAATAGTGAGAGATCTTGGAGCTCACAATTATTAGGTTATAACTTGGGAGATTATGGCCTTCGTCCTCAACTGTTTGGCATTATTTAGCCTAGAAAAGAACAGTCATTAGGCAAAAAAACTTACCACAACTCTATAACACAACTTAGAACATGTAGAAGGAAAACCTTTCCTAAAACATCTCATAGCCTCCTACTCATAGTCATGGCACACTTCACAACCATGAATAGGAGTCTAATCGATGCGGTGTGTTGTACTCCAAGGATCTATAAACCTAGTGCTCAGATACCAAGTTTGTTATAACCCAAACCTAGGGCCTAGACGGGAGACAATGAATGGGGAACTCGAAGGATCCCCAACCAAGCCTCTTAACTTTATCATTGCACATTATTAGTTGCGAAAACATACAAAAGACATAAAATAAGAATAGGGAATGGGGGCTAATAGATAGCTTGCAAAACATCATAACCAAGAGATAAGTGACAAGCTCACCAAGTAGCTTAAGTAGTGTCGAACTAGCAACATGGAGGAGAAGGAGGATCAACTTGGGCATCGATTCCTACATGGTGACATCATATAGCCATAGAGTATACGTTAGTACATTTACATATACTAAGTTTGTAAGATGCAAAGCAACAATAGATAGACATCATAATCAAAATGCATAATGTTAAGCAACAGCTATAATATAACAATATGGCATGTATAATCAATGCTTAAGTAACTCATACTCATATAGGATATCATTAGTAAAGAATAGACCAGTGAGATTTCCAAAGTAAGAACATCTTGGTCTGTTGATTATGATCTCACCTCATTACCCTGGTGGTGTGGTACAAACCCCTCACGTGGTTGATGATAATCACATATTATCACTCTGGTAGTGAAGTACAAACCCCTCACATGGTTTGATGAGTATAAACCCCTACCTCAGTTGATAAGTACAAACCCACACCTCGGTTGATGAGTACAAACTCCTACCTCGGTCGATGAGAACAAACCCCCACCTCGATTATTTGGGTCCTTAGTCCCCCCCACTGGATTGGGTATCGTATAATGGAACACTTTATATAGAATTTATCATATACATAAGTTTATTTCATCATCATATAGTCATGCATATCATATCTCATGGTTTGGACCTTTAATTCCACAAGAAACCCTAGCCGGACATTTTATCAAACACTTGGTCGATGTGAAATGGTGGTAAAAGACCATGCAATTTAGAGATGAAATCATGTAAGAAAATCCATTATAACACCATCAATCAACACCTTGCAACACCCCCAAGACATTCACATCAAAATTCCTTATCAAATCGAACATTAGATCCAAGATTTAGAGCTCAAAAAATGCTAAAATAACCATACATTAATGATCTCAAATCACTTTGCAGTAAATTTCTTAATATACAAGATCCACATGTAAAATCAACTTTAAATCACGCAAAATGAGTTAAAGGAGTTTAGAGCACCATGGATGGAAGAACCCAATGGGTAAAACCTATATACCATAGCTTAAAGAAGAACTTAGTGCTGATTAGAGATGGAGACTTGAAGCTTGAAGGAGAACATTAGCTTGGGATGAGGGTTTGGGGCCTGAGTTCGGGGATAGAAAATATAACTAAGTATTTGAGTGAGTATTAAGAAATGTTTAGGATGATATGGGGGTGAAATTTGGCTAAGTATTGGTAAAAACACATTTGGGAACACTTGCATCTAACACTTACAAAATTTCGCATGAACAAATAAAAAGTAGTTACAAAAATGAACTAGTGAGCGTCGCGGAAGTGGCACACACTGCTTTCTTTAACTTGCACTTTTAAAAATCATAATTGGTAATCTTTCGCTCTGAAATTGGGATTAGACCCTTTTTCACCTAATTTTGACCCCTTGATCATGAATATGAAGTTGAATTTTTGAAATAATGAATGAATTTTACGATATATAAAATTTAAAATTTCAGGCATTCCAAGGCACGTTTTTGGGCATTTCTCAGGGGCATTTCACTTACCAACTGCCATCTGTCTTTTCTGTGTAATATTTAGGGTTATTTTATAAACACTTTAAATAATTTGAGTTAGGGTTTTATTAAGGAGATTCCAATGTGAGCAGAAAACATCATCATTGAATATACTCTCAAGGCAACTTTTAGGTTTTTAGCTTAATCTATCATTTTCCCTTGGAAAACCCAATTTTTTTTGGATTGAAAATCTTGCTTTGCTCTTATTATCAATCTATCAAGCTTGTGGTTTACAACTTCTGGTTTTTCAATCTTCATTGCTTTGGGTAAAATTCTCAATCATATCTTTTACTTGCAATTTTGTTGGTTTTTGCCTTAGCTATGAGTGTCTAAGCATCGACAACTTGGGTTTATGGGGAACCATGGGTATATGACTTGAGATGACCTAGGTAAGTGCATTTCTATGTTTTGGACTTTACATGTATTATCTATTTCGCTTCATTATGATTGTTTCTTGGTGGTGGCCAACACCTAACCCCACCTACTATCACAATCCCAACCAAGGTAGTGATGAATAGGAAAAGAGAAATAGAGGACAGGATTTAATTGATATGTTCTCCTCTAATCAACCAAACCTGACCAAGGGGAGGTTGACTAGGACAATAGGTAATGGTTAGTTAGCATGCCATAGTTGCCAACCAAGTGCCATGGTGAAATTTGACCATCACCTTCATAAGAGGGCTAAAAGAACCTAAGTTACTATCTTGCATGTAAATCTCTAATTGTAGTTATATTATCTAGGTTAATCGAGTTAACAAACTATGGGAAACACAATTCCGAAGTTGTCCCTAGAATTGAGTAGTTTTTTGCATCGTAGTATAGTGTTTATTTTATTTTGTTCTTGAATCACAAGAACCTCCATTTAGAGATTTTAGTTATGGATACTAGAAATGATTGATAGCGAATTCTCATAGTCAAACCCAATATTCTCTCTGGATTCGATCCTAACCTTTGGTTAGGTTAATTGATGACAATGTCTGCTTTCTTATTGGAGAGTGATCATAAAAAATTATGGCACCGTTGCTGGGGAATATAGCTACGTTTTGACTTGATTTCACTATTAGTAAGTTCTAGTGTTAATTTCTAAGCTCTCTTGTATTTAAATTTTTTTTGTTTTTGTTGTTTGATTTTAATCGCAGGGTGTACTAGGTTGTAAGACCAACACAAGGAGCCAAGGCAATCCCTTAGCTCAGATCAATTTAGAGATCCATCAACTCTTTAAAAGAATTGCTCAAGTGAATGAGGATATTATGGTTGAGGAGGATACAAGTATGAATGATGATATGGTAAGAGAGGAGAATCCTCCACCACCGGATAATAGGCCACAGATTAGGGACTTTAATGAAAATGCTTATGGATGGAACCAATATTGCTTGAACAATATGGCCATGACGTTACTGGTGCTATACCATTACCTTCATTACTGAAAGACACTATGTTCTTGTTGTCGAGTGGGTTACAGCAAATGCTCCATAGCCACTGATTATTCATATGGCTACCCTCAGAGGATCTCAACTATCATCTCAACAATGTGGTGTTTGTCTGCAAGAGTGTCATGGGGACACAAAATCTCTCTTTATACCATTGGTTTAAGAGTTTTCCCATTGTCACTGACTAGGAATGTAGTTGTGTGGTTTTTTGAGCTACCTTCGGGAACAATAACAAGTTGGACAGAGCTTCAGAGAGTGTTTCTTATAAGATATTTCCCAAGATCTAAGAAGTTAAAGCTCAAGGATCAAATAAACATCTTTAAGCAACTGTCAGGTGACTCTATTAGCCCAACATGGGAGAGATTTACTAAATGTTTGAGGATGGTTCCCGATCACAAGATTGTTGATGATGCCTTAGTTGAGATTTTCTATTTAGGCACTTAATGAGAATAATCAAGCTTACACTGAGACAATCATGGGAGGCATGTTTCTTGAACAACATTTTACATTGATAGTCACAAGGATGGATCAAGTGGTTAAAACCAATAGAGCATGGGGTCAACAAGAGCGAGGTGCGATGAAGACTTCTTGTGTGGTCAACACCAACAATGAGCAAGAAAAGTTCAATGAAGAGATCATGGAGAAATTTGCTTAACTTCGCACAAGCAAGGACTTGATTTTGAAGCAAAACAAAGCAAGTGTCAAAGAAGTCACTCATAAACCTCCAAAGGCTCCCATCTATGAACACCTATTCTTTGATGAAGATGCTTGTTTTGTGAGTAATCAAGCATTAGGTTTCTGGAATAACTTCCAAGGGTCTAACTCTGACTATTGGAGGCAAGGTTCTGGGAATCAAGGTCGAAACTATAACTATGATGGTGCTTATAGATATAACCAAGGTGGTTACTATGAAAGAGAGAGGATGCCAGATACTAAATGGGGTAGAAGAGATGGTTATAGGAATGGTCCTTATGTGCTGCCCCATAACCGTGATGTCGTTCCAAGCACTTCTAAGCTTTAAGAGATGTTTAACAAGTTGTTGAAGAGAGATGATCACCAATATGAGACCTTTAAGAGAATGAAATCACATATCTCATGTATTAACAAAAAAATAGAGTCTCAGTCGGTGGTGATTAAGCAACTATAAAAATAATTTAAGAAGGTTTATTTGCATTTGAACCAACATCAAAAGGGCACCTTACCAAGCAATACTGTTCAAAATCCTAAAAATGAAGGGCATTGCATGACAGTCATGACTTAGTGAGGCAAAAGCACCATAGATACCCCTATGCCGGTAATTGTGGATGAAAATGATAAGAAGGTTCATAGTGGTGAATTTGTGGTTAAGGGAGAAGGTCCGTAGTCCTGATGCAATTTTGGGAGTACCTATGTGTCAAATATATCGTATTGCTGTTTTATTTGCCAATTTCTAAGTTTGTTTGTCTTGTTTGATCATGTTGTGGGAAAGTGCTAGACACTACTAATGTCTTTTGTTTTCAGCTATGAGCCCCTCCTATGATTGGTAGGCTCCCCTACAAGTTGTAGTGGTCCCTCATAGCAAGCATTAGTCAGTTATGATTTCTTTATTTTTTTATACGAGATCCATATTGGACTCGTAATACCTATTACAACTCATAGTGAGGGTCTCATACTCCAGACTTAGTTCTAAAAAATGTCTCTGGAAATAGGTACGAGGCCTGACTATGACTCGTAAGCTCCCCTTTGAGTCATAACTGCCCCTCATATTTGAGTTAAGACTATACTTTTGTAAGAAATCTTGATACTATGAGGCTAGTGTATGGCTCATGGGATACCCTACGAGTCATAATTGTACTCGTATATGCAAACCTGTATTTATATCAACTATTTTTCTTTTGTTTTGTCTTGTTTCTACTTATGTGGTTGTGTTTCTTGTTCTTTACTTTGTGATCATTGATTGGTCAAAAATCTTGAAGCTCACATATTGTTATATAGTTGTTTTGCAGTTACAATGCCTCCAAAGGATAAACAAGCAATATAAACATTTTAACAGAGGTTGATTGATGAATCTTTTGAGCTTGAGAGATCTAAGGAGTCCCTAGAAGTTCACAGGATCATAATAGACCCCGAAGCTAATATACCTCAGACCTTTGCACGTACAGTGTTGACTCCCATTGAAGTCAGCAGTTCCTCCTAGTCTAAAAAGGAGGAACAACAGGGTAATGGAGACGGGTTTGATAGTACCCCACCACAGATGACCCCCACACACTCAGGGTCAGAGTCAGAATTTTAGAGAACCTCCCAGACCTAATAGGAAGAAGTCCAAGCATAGTCCCCAATCGACAGCAAATGGTGTGTCCCTGGGATAAAGGAGATATATGACTAGGGGTTAGAGTCCAAGGGACATGGCAAACTGGTGTAGTAATTTTATAAAGAGTCTTGACTAAATGACTCATGATTGGATAAGGTGTTAGGATTATATGAAGAGATAGATAGACATGGGCTTCGATGGACTGTGCAGTAGCTGGGCAAGTATGCCCCTTATATGGTCTGCGAGTTTTATGTGGCGTGTCTTGCTACATTCTGTCTAAGGGTTACCAAGAATAAGAAGCCAATTGAGCATCTGAGGTTACAAGTTATCCTAGTCTAATGTAGGAGAGTTCTTATTTCGAAGAAGACTATTCGAATTATTAATTTTGGGCCCACTTACAGAGTGCCTCAGTCTACCGCAGAGTATGATGGACGTATCGACAAGATGAGGAGAGCAGTGACTGGGAAGGACATTGTGTCCAAGACAGAGCTTCTACAATGTATTGCCAATCAGATTTGTGAGGTGTGTTTTGAGCTAACGTGGATTACAAATCACACAGATCCTATAGTGAAGGCTCACCACTCTTTCTAGGCCAAGTTTTGATGGTCTATTATCCGTCGGCATATCTAACCCACTTTCACAGATAATGTGATCGCCTTGGAGCGGGCTATGTTATTAGCCATCATTCTAGTTGGTTATGAGATAGAGGCTACATGCAGCATAGATCCCAGCCTAATTAAGGCTGATTAGAACCTCGTGGCCTTACTATAAGTAGCTCCTCTATATATTCTAGAGTCATTCCTGGTAGAGACTTAGACTCAGGGTGCTCCTCCAGCTGCCACCGGCACTACTCCAGCCGCTATAGAGAATACACCAACTATTTAGATTAAGTCCATACCATCCTCTAATACTCTAGCACCAGTAGCAGCTACATTTCAAGTTGATTCTATTATCTCTACTGTTGCTTTTCAGGCACTATTGCATAGGGTGGCTACAACGGAGTCCAATCTACAGGCTTTAGTAGTATAGATCAGACCTTGGGTTAACCATACAATAAGGGACTTTAGGGAGCGAATGAAGGCATTCACCCGTGCATTGACAGATGAGAGAATAAGAGCGATAGATGACCGAGTTGATGCATTTGAGGCAAGAGTCCAGCAAAAACTCAAGGGCACTAGGCCTGCTGACACGAGCATGGTGATTGAGGAGTTGGCCAAGTTGAAGGCAGACCTATTATAAATGTTAGCAGCCCCTGTTGCAATCCCATAGGTAACATCGATCAGTGATGAGGTGTTTGACTGGCTAGCTGACCGCCCACATGCTCATGGGAAGAGTCCCCTCGAGGTAGATGATCCAGAGATGAGCTAAAAGAGGCCTCGACCTGATAACCCAATAGCCCTGGTGGAGGAGCCGATACCAGAGGAGGTAGTGCAGGAGTCAATCCTATTAGCGGCCATACAAATAGATAGGGAGCAGCAGCTTTCATATGGAGAGGGTAGCACGTACAACTACGACCCAGATTGCTAAGGAGGAGATGGTGGCCCAGGACCCTGCTGACTAACTAGAGACTGGTGCTTGATGCATCATGATGTTTGACTCCTTTTGACCCCAGTTCTTATTTTGTCATTACAGATACTTTGTTCTGTTGTTACACAATATTTTTATTATGTTAGTCTCTAGATTTGTTTGGATAATTTTATGTTGGATTTTGTTTTTACTTATATTTTGGATGTTAGTTGTTGGTTTTTAATGTGTGCGTGTGTGCATATATATACATATATATATATATATATGTATATATATATGTATATATATGTTATCGTGTTTAGTTTTTCATTCTTGTCTTTACTTTGAGGACAAAGCATTCTGTTTTGGTAGGGTGGGGAAATTATGGATTAAAGTGAAGTTTGAGTACCCTAGAATCCATAACTTCCCCTATTTAGCCCAAGGTTTTCTTGCCATGATTCTTTTTTCTTGTGGATGTTTAATTTTCTGTTGAACCAACATGTTTAGGTAGTGTAGATAATGTATAAATGCATAGAAGTGTTATCTTTTTGCACATACATAGTCTTTAAATATTTTTTGAATGATTTGAAAAATTGGGCACCCTCAAAATTTTTGAGCAGCTTTCGCTCGTCGATTGGCCCCCTTAGTTTTACTATGTTCAACTCATTTAGTTGCTTAGTTTCACATAGTGGGATAAAGTGCTAGCTTGCTGACTAGGGTGAGAAATGAGATATTCGATTTCAAACAAAGTAATTAATGAAACTTATGAACTAGACGATGCAACTATTAAAGCAATTCCACTTATTTGTATTGTACCTATTATCATCAACCAAGGAGAAAATATAGAATGGGCATGAGGTAATCATTCCATATTGATTCGAATTAATCCATACGCTCTCATTTTTAATAAGATTCTGGCTAGAAGCATACAAATACTGTAATGTGCTTCTCCATGGGTATCTGGTAACCATGTGTGTAGGGTGGAATTATCAACTTGCTTTTCTGAAATCTCATATATTATTTCTGCACCCACGTCTTTTCTTACTGCAACCTTTTTGGGGCATTTCGCTATTAGAGTAATGCCAATTTGAATAACTGGTAAGTGTCCCACAAAGAGGTCACACTTTGGCCAAGTATCCTACGGAAAGGAAAATGAGCTTTTTGAGAAAAAAAATTGGATCAAAAGAAAATTCCATTTTAGAGTTTTATCAACAATTTGCTTGTATAGAAAGTTGTGTGGTTGTGAGATATGTAGATGTAAATATTTGTGGATTTCTTCCATTTGAAATTCGATTTGAATCAAAGATGGAAGATTTTGAAGGTTTTGGTGAGTTCAGATCTCATCTTGTCAGATAGTTTGTCTTCTCCCCATTTCTTAGCAATGTTTGCAACAGTCAACGGATACCTATGAAATACTATATCAATCACGTTCTTGTGGTTAACTCCAACATACATATCTTGAATAGGAATAGAGCTGTAACCTGAGCTAAGCACGAACTCTCTGACTTTTTAACTAGTGGTAGTTGGCTTGCCCTAGAATTGGCGTCCTTTCTTCTTCTTCGGCATTAGCTTATAAAGTCCCAAAATCGGGAGTGCGGATTGATGCAGCATTGACTCTTGCGAAGAAAGAATCTCACTAAGGAACGAAGCCTGGCGCTTCCCTCCACTGCCTTTGAAAAGTCACCCTAGGATCACTTTATTGTGAGTGTCCAGTGAAAGCCGAGGGCTCCCGTCACTAGAATGCAATGTAAGTGTTACGACAGATGGGACCTTCCACAAAGGTGGTTCTTTAGCCACTTCGATTGTTAGAAGAACCCATCTTGAATGAAATGCCTCTATTTATGCCTTTCCATATGTTTCATCATTCTCTTAATCCTTGCGTCCAGGGATAATGAGTCAGTTGGCTCTTGCCAGGCTTCTCTCCTTTTGGATGCCCTGGGTCATGAATGATTAAGAGAAACAAAGGTTAAGAGGACAGATATTTGAATAGATGGCAGTAGAGATTCTTCATAAAAGAAATTCACAATTCTCTTAAGGCTAAGGTAGCTAGTGAGCCGATGAAAGACGATCAATTGACCTAAGAATCATCAGATATGAATTTCTCACTACTCGACAGTTGAATGTTTTGGAGGGATTCGCCCAGAGCCAGAGAAGTGAGAAAGCGAAAATGAAAAGAATACTCCCAGCCAACAACCTACTAACCCTAAGCTTGCAAGCACCTTTGTCACATCTAAGTCCCTATACAATTGTTCTATTTGGGAAGGAAAGAAAAAGATCTGCCTTTTGCGGGAAGAATTGCTCGAAAGCACGGGAAGGGCCTTCCCTTTCTTTATGTCATCCACCACCCCGCGTCCATGATTTTTTTATTTTTTTTAGGTATTTCGATTAATGCATTCATTCATTTTGATGATTTGGTGATGTTTGTTATGATAATGTAAAGGTAAGTTGAGGCTTGAAGCATGACCTGTGAATCTATACTTGATTGTAGGTGCAATGTCATGTGTGTTGTGAGCTTATTTTGCTGCATTCATGCAACTAGTATGGACTCAAAACTTGCCTTAGTACTCTAAGATTAGTTTGGTGATATGGTTGATTTGGAAAGGATCTTAAGCCTTTGTTCTTTGAGTGAACCCACTTTTCTCCTAAATGACCTACCAAATGAGTAAGTGAATCCCTTGTTCCAAATTTGAGCTTCTCATGTACTCATTCTTTCTTGACACCTTGCTAGCCTAACCTTGTTTGCTGGAATACCTTGATATTGGCCCTGGTCTATCATTGGACATGTGAACCTTAATTGATGCTAAAAGCCTAAGTTGAGGGTGGCTACAAATTGTGGCCCTAGTTTGGGAAATAGATATTGTGTACTTCACCTTAGGCTAAAAGCCTAAGTTGAGAGTGG
>JAOTQJ010090167.1:0-12082 GCA_025642045.1 Solanum sejunctum
CAATAGGAATTGGACACACACAAGTGACCCCACACACTTTTATTCTTAAGGATTTAACTTAGAGCAAAATTAACTTTTGGTCCTAAATTGAACTAATTCAGGACTTATGGGTTCTAACTTCCGGGGTCTAACAGTATGCGGTCCTGCAATGGATATGAACTTATTAACTTTGCATGCAATGTACTAAGTATGTGGGCATATATATAAAAAGAAGTATATACACAAGGAAGATTAATATATCAATATGCCATGAAATCATGATGCATGAAATACTATAATACTTCAATATAGTGGGAATAAGACCTTAATCGAAATTTAGACCATGCGAGCTATAACATGAGATTCTAGTGTCTTCCCTACACCGAATAAAAGGTGATCTACTTGCCAAAGGCAGACCATACTTCTCCTTATGGGCCTTCTATTTTGGAGAAGTAACCTTACATTATGAGCACTGCCATTGCAAAAAGTATTTTTCATTCATCATAACATAGTTGTAATCATAACTTACGAGCCTCGCATTTCAATAAGGGTTACCATAAACATATACCTATGTTTGGCACATAGTTACGGGACTTGGGTACTGGACCCTTGGAGATAGCCCTCTCCCATAAGTTCATCAGTGCTAAGTCATCGCACAAGGATATTTTTTATAAATATATGTTCTTTCAAATAGACATAAATATTTTAAATCATTTCAATGTATACTTAGGCTTAAAAGGCAAATATTCTCCATAATCACACATATATGGGCTAAAAAGCCAAATCATACTTCAATTCATACTTTCATGCATAGGAATAACTCATTCACATATACTCATATTGGTTTAAACACTCAAAGTTTGCTTAAAGAGTTATATCATAGACATTATGCTATCACATGTCATGTCATACCCATACTTTCATCAAAATCATATTCATAGACATAATTGGGTCTTAACCCACTTCATAATCTTCATGTAAACCAATGCTCGTGTATACATATGCCATGACTTATGAGACTACAACATGAACAATAGATATTCATACATAAATCAACATTATAATATGAAATCCAAGTAATCCATCAAGCAATTCATATTTAAATCATTTTGTAGATTACCTGTGCCTAAATCAATATTTAAAGCAGACATGCATATTCAAATTTTCATAATATCAATGCAATTCAATATATTAGGGATTAAATCACTTTAATAACATCAATTGAACATAGCCAATATCTAATTGAATCAAATAACAATAATTAAAAGACCCATATTCAAAGTAAGCTAGAAATTCATAAATCAAGGAGTAAAAAGTGTTTGGGGTCTTCATGGTTAAATGGAACCATAAATCAATCTCACATACCTTAGATAATTAAGAAGAATCAAGAAGAAATTGATTGAAGAAGAAGGCCCTTTCTTGAGCTCCCAGCTAAATCTCCAATGGCACACTTGAGAGGAGTTCTTAGATGAGAGAATTTGAATATTCCAAGTGTATGGAATGAATTTGAATAATAATATAGGTGTATAGGCTTTTTTAGGGGATTAGGATAGGCTAGAAAGTCATGACCCTTAAGAATCACAAAAATTACAAGAAATCTATTAATGAAACGAGCTTTAGAAAGTTGCTAGGATCCCAACAAAGAGCCACATGGCTCATGAAGTGGTTCACGGACCGTGCAGTAGTATGTGGTACTGGTCTTGGCTAGAATTCTAGACAAAGTCATCTCCAAGGAAGGCATATGGTACTTGCAAAGGCATATGGTCCGCGCAATCGGCCATGCAAGTGATTCAAGTTTCAAGATGGTAATTTCATACTTACAACCATATTTTAGGATGAGTGCTTCAAAAAATACCTCACCAAGGATCGTGATGAGTTACACGACCTCACCACAGCTTGTGGAGCCTAGCACGACCCGTGTAGTGCCCAAGTGGTGCCAGCCTTAGCAAATTTCTTGGCTGTAAGGCTGGAGCACCTTCTAAGGGCCCCTTCCATGGCCAATGGTCAGGACCATGGCTTGTGAGAGGTTCCCTGAGGGCCACCAAGCCTCAAATCCTTTCTCAAGCAACCCAAAGTCATACACAAGCATTCCCCGTGGCTCACACTTTCAAAAACACAAATTTTAAGCATTGAAAGGTCTCACAAAATTTGGGTCCTTACATCATCCTTTCCTTGGGAACATTCATCTTTGAATATGCTAGAATGTGTTTTCAAAAGCTTATCTTGAACACGAAATATTCCAACATAAAGATACAATGCATAATTCATTACTTGAAATTGTAAAGTAATTGATCTCATGTCAAAACATCTTTAAATCATTTTCGTGCACATGTATGCATGTCATGTCATGAAATACAAGAGTGAAAGAATTAGGACCATTGAGAATAGGAATAACCTAATACCTTAGGATTGAGTATATTAGCAAAGATAGGGGTATGACCTCATCATGTTCGACTTCACCTTTGAAGTAGCGCCTCTCAAGTAGCACTCTCCATATGTTGATTTCTCCAAAGCACTTCAACCAAAGCCATATCGTTGTGGTGAAGCCTTTGTACTTTCCTATCCAAGATCTTTACTGGTACTTCCTCATAGGACAAGTTCTCCTCAACTTCAACCCCTTCTAAAGGCACAACTGAACTAGGATCACCAATTAATTTTCTCAACATAGACATATGAAATAGGATGAATAGAACTAATATCCAAAGACAAATCTAATCTATAAGCCATATTCCCAATCCGCTTCACAATCTTATAAGCACCTACACAGTGGGGAATTAATTTGCCCCTCTTACCAAAATGCATTACATTCTTCATAAGTGAAACCTTCACATACTCTTTATCACACACAAGAAACTCAAGATCCCTCTTTTTAACATCCAAACAAGAGTTATGGCTACTTTGAGCTATCTTCCACCTCTTCCTAATCAACTACACCTTTATCATGGGTTCCAACACCAAATCTGGGCCAATCAAAGCTATCTCACCTAACTCAAACCATTCTACTGGTAATCTACACCTTCTTCCGCACAAAGCCTCAATGGTGCCATACCAATATTAGCATGAAAGCTATTATTGTAGGTGAACTCTACAATGGTAGATTATCATCAAAATTACCCTTAAATTCTAACACCCAAGGCCTAAGCATGTCTTCCAAAATTTGAATTGTCCTTTCGGCTTGTCCATTGGTTTGAGGATGGAAAGCAATACTTAACTTCACCTTAGTGCCAAGCCCTTTTAGAAATGATTTCTAAAAGTGACAAGTAAATTGGATACCATGATCTGATATAATAGACAGACGCACACCATGCAACCTTACCAACTCTTGGATATACAACCTTACATAATCTTCGGCATTAAAGGTAATGTTGACGGGTATGAAATGAGCCAATTTAGTCATTCTATCAATAATAACCCAAATCACATTAAATTGATTTTAGGTTTAGGGCAAACCAGCTACAAAATCCATATTCATATCTTTCCCACTTCTAAGTGGGAATCTCAATATCTTGAGCCAAATCACCGAGCCTTTGATGCTTTACCTTCAATTTTGATAATTAGGACACTCGGATACAAACTTGGTTATGTCTTTCTTCATACCATGCAATCAATACACTTCATTCAAATCGTGATACATGTTGGTGGATCATGGATGTATGGAATAATAAGAGTGGTGGGCTTCACTCATGATCATCTCTCTAAGGCCATAAACGTCTAGAACACAGAGACAATCTTGATATCGAAGCACACTATCTCCCCCTTAGGTGTAACGATGTTGCCCAACACTATAAGGTATTATCTGCTCTTGGGCCTAGCCCATCATGGATTTGTCCCTTTGGGGTCACCCCAAAAGGCGTCTTACAGTATATAGACCAGTCCTTTACTTATATACCTAGCATTTCTCCTATGTTTTGCAGATGTGGAATATCTCATCTCAAGATGGGTTGTTACATTAGGAGTAAACCTCTACTTTCTTTTTCACAACCAACTTCTTTAACTCAACTAAGTACGAGTTCAAATCTTTCTTTGCCTTGACATCAACAACCACAGAATACTCAGGCCCATCTTGAACATGAATACCACCAGTTGTTAGAGTCAGCTAACCTAACACCCAATCTACCCAAACAGTGAATTCATTCACCAATTCCTTCTTAGCTTCATCAACATAGGGCACACTCTCCATAGATAGCCTACTAAAAGCATTGACTATAACATTTGCATTACCGGGATGATATTGAATACTTATGTCGTAACCCTTAAGAAGTTCCAACCACCTCCTTTTCCTTAAGTTAAGATCCCTTTGGGTGAAAACATATTGTAAGCTCTATAGATCGATAAACACATTAACATGAGCACTATATAAATAGTTTCTCTAAATTTTCAAAGCAAACACCACAGCCACTAACTCACGATCATAAATCAGATAATTTTGTTCATGCACCTTCAGTGGCCTTGATACTTAAGCTATCGCCTTACCATGTTGCATAACCATACAACCAAATCCTATCTGAGAAGTATCACAATACACCGCAAACCTATCTAAGCCATCCGGTAGAGTCAAATAGAGGAGCCGATGTAAGTCGGTCATTCAAAGACTGAAAACTCTTCTCGCACTCATCTAATCATACAAATTTGGCCTTATTTTATTCAACATAGTCAATGGAAACGTAATGGATAAGAAACCTTCAACAAACCTCCTATAATAACTAGCCAACCTAAGGAAACTTTGAATATTTAAAGGAGTCAATGGCCTAGGCCAATTCTTCAAGGCCTTAGTCTTTTTTGGGTCAACCTTAATGCCATCACTTGATACCACATGCCCAAGAAAAGCTACTTTGCCAACTAAAACTCACATTTACTAAACTGGGCATACAATTGTTTCTTCCTTGAAGTTTAAAGAACTAACCTCAAATCATCCATATGCTCCCACTCATTTCGATAATAAATTAGAATATCATCAATGAAGGCAACTATAAAACTATCAAAAATGGCTTGAGCACCTGATTCATAAGATCCATAAACACGACTAAAGCATCAGTTAAACCGACGACATCACTATGAATTAAAAATGCCCATATCTAGTTTGAAAAGTCATTTTGGGAATATCATACTCTCTCATCCTCAACTGATGGTAATCAAAATAGAGGTCAATCTTTTAGAAATGGGTGGACCCTATCACCATACCCAAATAAGCACCTAAACTCCTAAAGTACGTACCGAGTGATTCTTCTCATATATAGTACACTGAGGGGCATTGGCCCACCTCCAACCTATGCATTAGAAAAAGGCACTCTAGCATTAGGAAACTTTGTATTTGAACCCTGGCCATATCAAAAGTGGCCATATGCACCACCACTCCTAGAGTTGGAGAACCCACCATCATAGCCGGCTCTCTTGGAATCATTCATGTTCTTCTCCTTGAAATTTTTCCCTTTAATCTATTCAACATAAATCATGAGCCTGGAGATATATCCTGAATAAGCATAGTCATACGACAATCTTTCACAAACCAAATTAGACATTCTAGAAATAAACTTGTGTATTCTTGCACGAGGGTCAGCAACTAGCATAGGAACATACTTTGAGAGCTTTGCGAATTTAAGGGCATATTCCCTTACACTCATACCGCCCTGCTTGAGGTTAATAAATTCTATCATTTTGGCCACCCTAAGTTCAAGAGGAAAGAAATGGTCTAGAAAGGTAAATGTGATGTAACACCCCACATTCTTACATGTACTAATGCTACGTGAATAAATCTTGATATGGTTTGGTCAAAGTAGCGTCAATTCTTGAAAGTTCTTGATTCTCATGTAAATGGATAATATAGGCATCTAACGCCTATGAGGGCCTTGTGTATATGCATTTTATGTTAAATTAAGGATATCATCAAGTAAGAGAATTATGGTATTAGTATGAATTAATAATCTAATAGGTGATTTATCTACTTGCTTAGCTTGAAATTACTAGCTAAACGGAGAAGAGGTTCGACGTCATTTTTGTCCAAGTTCGATTATGGAAAAAATCTATTTTAAGGGTGTAATTTTAGCCCATATTTTTAGCATCATAAATGGACCTTGTTTTCAGTCCAAGAAGAATGAAAAAAGAACCCAATTATATTCCAAACCACTTGACTAATTGGTGCCAAAAAATGGATTAAGAGGAAGGTTGGAAATTGGAGCCTAAGTCTATTAGAATTTGATGCCCATTTTGGCCCGATTTTGGTGACTAGGCTACTGAATATTAATCCTAAGAAAATGAGTTGTTGTTTGGTTAAAATTTAAAAGTAAATAAGTCCAAAGAAGCCCTTTAATAAGGAGTTATAAGCCACTCTCTACACTTAGCAAAAATTCAGCTTTCCCAAACTCTCTCTCTCTCCTTAAGTTTTCTCTCAACGTTTCTTGACCTTGAGCAGCAGCAAAAAGGTTATTTTAGGGTTCTTAAGGAGGATATCAACCTTGAAGATAAAGGTAAGTACCTATATTTATGCATTAAGTATGATTCCTTTACGAAAATCAAGAAGTAGATGATGGTATGCTTTGCTGGAAAATTCTGGACAGCTTGTGTGTAGAAAATTGCTGCACTCTTTTCTTTTATTTTGGTGATTTCTAAATGGTTTTTAGGCTGTATTATAAAGAGAATTTGATGTTATTAACATGATTTGAGTAATAGACATTACCCTAAGGTTGCTGCCCAGATTTTGGTTGCATTTAACATATGAGTTTTATTGTGCTATCTTAAGTATGATGTTGGTTGGAAGTTGTGAGTTGTTGGGTTTAAAGCTATTGGCTCATTTCCTCAATGACTTCTTTAATGATGTTATATGATTGTATTATCACTATTGGTATGTGTAAATATTGTTGGAATAGTTTGGTTAGAGTTGGAAAAGATTTGGAATAGTACATTATCTCGTACTCACGTCCCTTACGGGGGACCTGCATTTCATGCTGCAGCTACAGGTGCTAGTAGATCTCCTCAGTAGAGTCCAAGACATTCAGCTGTTGCTACCAAGATTCAGGTTGCTCCGGATCTTTGTGTGTATCTAAAGTTTATATGTTTGTTTTATGTAGCGAATTAAGACGGGGCCTGTCCCAACCCTTATCAGATATTCTTTTATTTAGAGGCTTTGTAGACTATCTAAATTGAGGTGTGGTCATGTCTCATACTTTTAACGTCGTGGCCCCAACGGCCTAGTCGTATGCATTTTCTTTCGGTTTGTATCACTGTTTTTTACATAAAGGCATGTTAAATTATAGAAATCCATTATAAAATATGTAGAAAGTGCATAGATATACGTTTGTTCTCCCAAACCTTATCGGCAATGGGTGCCGGTCCGCCCTAATACTAAACAAAGTTCATGAGTTATTCCATTTCATACGCATTTCGTTACTTATGTAACATACTCTTGTTCATGCCATGTTATCCTGAATGTTTATTTTCATGTTATTTATTGCATATATAGCCCAAAATCTCCAATATTATGACCAATAAAAGAATAATCTCAAAGGTAAATGAAAGAGAAATTATACAATTTCTGATAGGTGGTAGCCCGAGGGGTTGACTATAACCTAGCCAGGGACGATCCTATCAAAGGGGGGGTAGCCCGAGGGATTGAGTAACACCTAACCAGGGACGAACTCGATATAGTTCCACCACTGACCAATTGGTCATTTACAGTTTATGATATGCACAAACTATACAGTAAAGGTAAAGCAATATAAAGAACATAAAGTATATGATCCCAAATTGTATCTAAAGGTGGTCTCTTATTCCACACCATTGCATAGTTTCATTTAAAGTTGATACTTCATATATAGTATTTTATGCTTTACATACTCAGTATATTATCTTGTACTAACATCCCTTATGGGGGACCTGCATTTCATGCTGCAGGTACAGGTGCTAGTATATCTCCTCAGTAGAGTCCAAGACATTCAGCTATCGCTACCAAGCTCCAGGTTGCTCCAGATCTTTGTATGTGTCTAAAGTTTATATGTTTGTTTTATGTAGTGAATTGACGCGGGGCCTATCCCAACCCTTTTCAGGTATTCTTTTATCTAGAGGCTTTGTAGACTATGTAAATTGAGGTATGGTCATGTCTCATATTTTAACGTCGTGGCCCCAACGGCCTAGTCGTATGCATTTTCTTTCGGTTTGTATCACTGTTTTTTGCATAAATGCATGTTAAATTATAGAAATCCATTATAAAATATGTAGAAAGTGCATATATATAGGTTGGTTCTCCCAAATCTTATCGGCTATGGGTGCCGGTCCGCACTAATAGGACTTGGGGTATGATCGAAGTAGTATCAAAGCGGATCATCCTAGGCAGTCTACAAAGCCATGTCAATGTAGAGTCTTGTTTATCGATATGTTGTGCACCACATTTATAAGCAGGAGGCTACGTGGCATTTAGGACTTGTTACTTTCCTTTCATTCTTAGATCGTGCCATAGAGCTAAGTGTAATAGGTGAATTATATCTAACCCCTAAATTGTTTTGTATAGTAGTTAAGTATGCCAGAAACCAGGAAGAACAAAGGTAAGGAAAAGTAGTAAAAGTGGTGGCTGGTTCGCCTAGTCATGTGAGACAACGAAATGAGGCTCAAGATGAGTCTCTGTCATAGACATCTTTTACTCCTGCAACTCCTGATGAACCCAAAAATAGTGAAATTCCCCTGGAACTACCTATTGATGCTACAGTGCAGGATTTGAGAAATGCAGTTCAAATACTTACTCATATAGTTGTTGGACAAAGCCAAAAATAGGAAGGTCCACTTGTGGGTACAAGTGGTGCAAGTAGGATAGCTGGCATGAGAATATGTGATTTCCCTAATTGGACCCTCCAGCCTTCACTGGGTCTGACCCTAATGAAGATCCCCAAGACTTTATTAATCCGATTCGATGCACTTTAGATGTCATGAATGTGAGTGGTACCGAAGTTGTTGAGTTAGCAGCATACAGGTTGAAGGGTGTGGTTGTATTGTGGTATGAAACTTGGAAGCAATTTAAAGGTATAGATGCTCCTCACCTGGAAAGATTTCAAAGAGGCCTTTCTTGATCATTACTTGCCATTAAAGATCCGAGAGACCCGTGCAGATCAGTTCTTGAATCTCCACTAGGGGAATATGAGCGTCATGGAGTATAGTCTGCCATTTAATACTCTAGCAGGGATGCTCCTAACATAGTTGCTACTATGGCAGATAGAGTTCATCAATATATGGATAGATTAGATATGTATTTGGTCAGATATTGCACCATTGTTGCATTGAATAAAGATATGAATATAGCGAGAATGCAAGCTTTTACACAGAAATTGGAGGATCAAAGGCAAAGGAGAAGGACACAGGAGTTAGAAAGGGGACAGTCCAAGAGGAGCAGATCTTCAGGACAGTTTACACCATCCTAAAGTGAGTTTAGGCCTCAGTTTTCTAATAGACTGCCTAGGCCATCATTCTCCCAATTTATACCAGTGCTTCACCACAGATTGAAGGGTCTAGAAGTAATCAGTTTGGTCAATGAGGTGAGGTACAAAGTTCACGATCAACAAGAGAATCAGCAGGCCAGTTAATTACTCCTAGGCAGCCTTGTAAACAGTGTGGAAGAAGTCATCCTGGTCTATGTTATTTTACGATAGATGTTTTCTATTGGTGTGGTATGTCAAGGCACATAATAAGGGATTGCCCGAGGAGACGTATGGGTGGTATGTCACAACTTACTGGGTCAGCTATTGCATCATCATCATTAGTTCCTCCAGCAGGTAGGGGTCAGCAAGCACCTATGGGTCATGGTAGAGGTGTTAGAGGGGCAGCTAGCTCTAGTAGGGTCTAGAATCACACTTATACACTAGGGAGTCGACAAAATTTGAGAGCTTCACCTGATGTGGTCATAGGTAAATTGTCCATCTATTCACATAATGTGTATGCCTTAATTGACCTTGGTTCTACACTATCATACATCACCCCACTAGTTGCTGGCAAACTTGAGAGAATACCTAAATTATTAAACAAACCAATTGAAGTTTCTATACCAACTGGTGAATCTATTATGGCTAGAAGGGTTTATTATGGATATGTCATAACTGTTTGTGACCGTGAAATATTTGCTGATCTTATTGAGTTAGAAATGGTGGAATTTGATATTATAATGGGTATGTATTGGTTATCTTCTTGTTATGCAACTGTGGATTGCCGAGCTAAGAGAGTGTACATTCACTTTCCAAATGAGGCAGTTCTTGAATGGGAAGGCAATGTTGGAGCACCAAAGGGGAAGTTTATCTCTTATCTTAAGGCCGGAAAGATGATGTCTAAGGGGTATATATGTTATTTATTTAGAGTAAGGGATATGGAGGCAGAATCGCCAACTCTTCAATCAGTTTCAGTGGTGAATGAATTTATTGATGTGTTCCCTGATGAACTTCCAGGCTTACCTCCTGAACGAGAACTAGATTTTGGTATTAACTTACTTCTAGGCACTCAATCCATTTCTATCCCACCATATAAAATGGCCCCAGTGGAGTTGCATAAATTAAAGGAGCAATTGAGAGTCTTATTGGAGAAGGGTTTTATAAGACCTAGTGTGTCTCCCTGGGGTGCACCAGTGTTTTTATATGCCAAAAGGATGGCAGCTTGAGAATGTGTATTAACTACCGACAATTGAACAGGGTGACAATTAAGAATAGATACCCCCTCCTTAGGATTGATGATTTATTTGATAAGTTGCAGGGTGCTAAATGCTTTTCAAACATTGATTTGAGAGGTATCACAAAGTGAGGGTGAAGGAGGAAGATATACCTAAGACTTCTTTTGGAACACGGTATGGTCACTTTGAATTTCTTGTTATGTTATTTGGGCTAATGAATGCACCAGTAGTTTTATGGATCTAATGAATAGGGTATTTAAACCATTCTTGGATATGTTCGTTATAGTGTTTATAGATGACATTTTGGTATACTCATGGTTAGAAGGGGATCACACAAATAATTTATGACAAGTGTTATAAGTTCTTCGTGATTGACAATTGTATGCCAAGTTTTCTAAATGTGAATTATGGCTAAACTCAGTGGCATTCTTGGTCCATATTGTGTCTGAGGAGGGAATAAGAGTTGATTCACAAAAGATAGATGCTGTGAAAAATTGGCCAAGGCCAACGACGCCCACAAAAGTTCAGAGTTTCCTAGGGTTGGCAGGTTATTAGAGAAGGTTTGTTGAAAGTTTTTCTTCCATTTTTGCACCTCTAACAAAGTCGACGCATAAGGCAACCAAGTTCCAATTGAATAATGCATGTCAAAGGAGTTCCAGGAACTGAAAAATAAGCTAACTTCTGCACCTATGCTAGTACTTCAAGAGGGTATCGAGGGGTATGTAGTGTATTGTGATTCTTCAGGAGTTGGATTAGGATATGTGCTAACACAATGTGGCAAGGTAATTGCTTATCCATCCAGACAGCTACGAACAAATGAGAAGAATTACCCAACTCATGATCTTGAACTAGCAGCGGTTGTCTTTGCTTTGAAAAAATGGTGCCACTATTTGTATGGGGTTCACATTGATATATATACTAATCATAAGATCCTATAATACATTTTTAAGCAGAAGGATCTAAACCTGAGACAACGGAGATGGTTGGAGCTGATAAAGGATTATAATGTTGATATACTATACCATCTTGGGAAGGCAAATATGGTAGGTGATGCATTGAGTTGTAAGGCAGTTATGACTACTGGTGACAAGGTCATGGTTAGTCAAGGGGTGACTAAGGATCTACGTCAACTAGCCAGCTTAGGAGTTTGTATTTTTCAAACTCCAAAGGCAGGAGTTATTGTACATAATGCAGCAACGTCTTCATTGGTGATGGAGGTGAAAGAAAAATAGTTTGAGGATCTAGTTCTACGATAACTTAAGTAAAAGATGAGTCAGGATGCGATAAGGGATTTGACCTTACAGAAAATGGAGTACTTTACTGCTAAAACAGATTATGTGTGGCTGATGTTAATGGGTTAAGAAAGAGGATAATGGAAGAAGCCCACTATTCCCGATATTCCATCCATCCAGGATCGACTAAGATGTACCATGACCTGAAAGGAGTGTTTTGGTGGGGAGGCATGAAAAA
>JAOTQJ010090199.1:0-12080 GCA_025642045.1 Solanum sejunctum
TCATACCTTCGTGGAGTGCGAGGTAAGCCTATAATAAAATCCATGTTAATGATCTCCCACTTCCACGTCGGAATCTCCATTTCCTGCAGCAATCCTCGAGGTTTCTGATGTTCTGCCTTCACTTGCTGACAATTCGGGCAATGAGCGACAAATTCTGCTATATCACGTTTCATACCATCCCACCAATATAAACGCCTGAGACCATGATACATCTTCGTCGACCCTGGATGAATAGAATAACGGGAATGATGTGCTTTGCCTAGAACCTGTTGTCATAACCCTGCAACATTGGGTACACATAATCTACCTCTGAACAATAAGATCACATCAGGAGAAAGCTCGACATTCATATCATGCACTCGTACCAAGTGATACATACACCCTTTTCTAATCATCTTGCTAGCCTTGTTCAGCTGACGATAGTCAATACACATCCGCAATGACCCGTCCTTCTTTCTTACGAATAATACCAGATATCCCCAGGGAGAGGTGCTAGACCGAATAAAGCCCTTCTCCAACAAATCCTTAAGCTGCTCCTTCAATTCTTTTATCTCGGCTGGTGCCATTCTGTACTGAGGGATCGAGATAGGCTAAATGTCGGGCAATAAATCTATAGCAAATTGCACCTCTCGTTCTGGAGGAAGTCCGAGAAGCTCATCCGAAAATATGTCTGGAAATTTGCTAACCACGAGAACGGACTGGAGAGTTGGAGGCTCTGATACCACCTGTAACAGGCCGGACCTCACATGGCTGGCAAAGCGGACAATATATGCACGTGTGAGGTCCGGGCTGTTACAACATAGACATCATAAGTAAAGATTTTGAGCATACCCGTAACCACATATGGTGAGTTCTCCTACTCCTGCCTGGTGCCCTTGGTATACAAGCGATTTATGCCCCCGTTTGTTCCTACTGTAGTGCCGCTATAAGGTGGCTTACCCTGCGGTGCTAAAGAAACTGTCTGTGATTTGTTATATCTCATATTCTGCTTCCTCATGTGGTAATCCTTCGAGAAGTAGCCCACCTTACCATATTTGAAGCCACTGTTTGTGCCCATAAGACACTTTTCGGGATGAGACCTACCACACTTACCACAAGTAGGATAACAATTCACTTATTGAGCTATACTACCCTATGACTAGATGCCCGGCAACTTGCGATGCTGTGAACTCTGTTCATTCCTAACTCTCGGTGCAGGTGCAATAGCGGATGAAGGTGCTAGTCCGACTGACTAAGGCTGGAAAGATGAGTGACCTCCACTTCCAGTCCCTCTCTTACCTGTCTCCTGGCCTGATATTTTGGCCCTATTGCTCCGAAATCCTCCCTATCCTGCATCTTCTCTTCCTCTACCTGCTGAATATATGTCATCAAATGAGATATATCCATATCCCCGATCAACATCGCATTCCTACCCTCTCTCTTATTCATTCGAGAGAGCCCAAACACGAAGAGATCCATCCTAGTATGCATGTCTTCCACCATAGCTAGAGCGTAATAGGACAGTTGAGTAAACTTGAGGCTGTACTCCCGTATATTCTTATTCTCCTGCTTCAAGTTCAAAGATTCCCTTACCATAGCTTGCCTCATCTCTCTGGGAAAGTACTGTCCCAAAAAGGCCTCCTCAAACACCGCCCAACTAATAGCTGGCGCCCTATATGCCTTGCACTCTTCCTACTGATAAAACTAGAGTCTAGCTACCCCCTTGAGCTAGTAGGCAACCAACTCAACCCATTCAGTGTCACCTATGCGCATCACCTAAAACGCCTTCTGGAGCTACTCGATGAAGTTCTCAAGACCCTCCTTCATGCTAGACCCCGTGAACTCTGGTGGGTTCATCCTTAGAAACTCCCTAACTCTGGCGGTATCCGCCCCATCATTCCTGCCATCTCCCTAATGACCTCCTTGTGTAGTGACTGCCTGAGCCAAAGTTTGAATGGCCTGACGAAGCTCAGCATTGGTGATGTCAGCTCCACAGGCACAGCTGGACCTCTAGGTTCCTTAGAAATTCAATCAAACTGGTTTGCATTTCTCCTAGGATGGTGTCCTCTGCCCCTTACTTGTTCGTTAGCTCTGCGAGGAGGCATGATCTGAGAAACATGGCGTGAACGCATGAGTTAGAAGGGACTTCACAAAGGTATACATTGAAGCATGAGACAAAGAATGATAATTAAGGTTGACACTTCCTAATGTCCCGTAGACTCCCTATTATAGATGTGGCACGCTTCACACCCATAATACGGACTCTACTAGACACGGTTCCATAGACTCCCTTGGACTCTTGAACTCTGTGCTCTGATACCAAGTTTGTCACGCCCCGAGCCTACACCCTGGACGTGGCCGACACTCGAAAAACATTGTTGGTCCTAAGCAAACCACTTGGCCTGGCTACTTACTCAGTGGAAGACTTAAACAACAGTAGAAAAGCTATAGAAGCAATAAGATAATTCATAAACTGCCTACATAAGTTAAATGTAAAAGTGCATAAGGAATACTGAATAAACTGAGACTAGAATACTAACACATGGTCTATTCTACTAAAACTATCTGAAAAGACTACTAAAACAGGTCCCAAGTAGCCAGAACTAAAAATAAATATTGAAAAAAAATATAAACAACTCAAGAGCCTCAGACTGAGAAGAGGCCTCACAAAAGACTGAAAGTTGTCAGGTTCTCAATGGAGGTTTCTGAGGAATTCTATCACCACTGTCTGCATGATAAAACGATGCAAGTCTTAAGGACATGTATGTACAGTATGTAAGATGGCCACAACACTTATATAACACCCGGTGAAAAAACATAAACACCCCTAGAATTCTACCTTATGCGTAATGTGTCTTCCCATGCTCCATTTGCAAATTCGGTTCTCATGTTCCGTTTGCAACTTCGAGACCGAATTTGGGATCAGTACGAAAAACTGAGTTAAAAAATAGTATCGACTCGGCTTTAATGCGAAAAAGCATGAATTATTTTTTTCAAAGAGAATAAAAAACGGTGAGCATTTCGCGCCCCTTCTGTGATGCGGAAAGGACGCAAAATCACACTTCTGTATTTTTGAAAATTCGACAAGAATTGAAAATTTACGAAAAGTCATTCTCCAACACTGGTGCACAACGCGCACCAGTACAAAAATGGACTAATTTCTTCTTTTAATTGGGAAGGGTATTTTCGACCTTTTCCATATCCCATATCCTAAACTAATCAGTTTTTAAAGTCATTTTAAGTTCAAAATCATTTATTCTCTTCTTTCATTCTCTTAAGAACTCAAGCGTAAGAGAATCAAGACTGTAGAAGGATTCAATAGTTCTTTCTAATTCTTCAAGAATTCTTTCCAAGGTATGTAAGACCACCCAAAAGTTATTATTTTGTTAATATCTTTAGAATTGAAACTAGTTTTCACCATGAATCTTCAAATAATTGTTGAGACTAAGTTCTTGTAAATATTGCAAATTATGATAATTTTCAGGGTAAATTTCCTAGATATCTTGATGAGTAGTATGATTCTTGGATTTTTATATTGTTCAATTAAAGTATTGTCATTGAATTTAGATCCATTTATGAACAAGATTTATGACTATTGAGTTTTTTTGAAAATCTTGATATTATTCCAAGAAAAAGAAAGATTAGTTGAGCACCTTTCAAGCTAAGTTCAAGAAGTATATTTTTAAAGATTAATTCTTGTATATTAGTCAAGAAACTAGCATGTTTTTGAGTCACTGGGTTGATATTAATTTTCAGTCAAGTTAAAGAGTTCAGTCACAGAAAAGTTTAAGAAAAATTAAAGTTGGGCTAAGTCCCCAAAAGGATCAAATTTTGAGAATTTCTATTCTTTAAGTATGAGCTATATAAAAGTATTTTTAGAGTAGTATTGAGCACCGATATGAGTACGAGTAGAATTAATTAATCGAACTCATAAACTATGTAGCTAGCATAGGATAAGATTGTACCACGGTACCTTCCTCATTAGCCACTGAGATGACCTAGTTTTATTACATTTTCGTCATCTTACATACCATATATTTTACGTACTGACGCCTTTGGCGCTACATCATGTCATGATGCAGCTGCAAGTGTCTATGTGAGAAGATAATCAGCAGGACAGTCCCCATTAGCGGTCGGTGAGACCTCTTATCATTCAGAGGAGCTCAGGAGTTTCATTTATTTGTCTTTTATTTTGTTGAGGTACCTATGAGTCTATTCTAGTGCCCTATTCAGAGCAAGTACTTTGAAGCTTCGTAGACTAGAAAGACAATGCATCCAAATATTTCTTTGAAAGATTTGATGTCAAGTTGTATAATTTACTATTTTATATTAAGTTTCATAAATTTTAAGCCTATTCTAGTTCATTACAGTATCAATGTCTTTCGCTGAGTAAGTTAGTTAGGCCAAGTGGTTCACTTGGGGATAAAAAATGGGTTCAGAGTGCCGACCACGTCCAGAGTATAGGCTCGGGGAGTGACAACTTAATCAGGATATCATAATATATCTCAAAAGACATGATCATCATTCATAAATGAAATAACAATAATCATAAGACTTGTATGCTGAAAATAACATGCTGAAAACTGGTAAGTGAAGCATAGTTTCTTAGCTTGGGGAGTTTGTTTAATCGACAACCACCATTATGAGCTTCGTAGTGATACAACATCTTGTCCACGCTGCCAGAGTCGTTCCGTACTTTGTCGGGGTAGGGAAGGAATACTAGGGGAGTGGATCATCCCAAAATAGGGTCATCTCAGTGGCTAATGAGGAAGGTACCGTAGTACAATTCTCTCCTATGTTGGTCACATAGTTTATGAATTCGAGTAATTAATTCTATAATTTATGAGTTAGAGTAATTAATTCTACTCTCATCTATATCGGTGCTCAATACTACTTCCAAGACTTTACACAACTCATACTTAAGACTTGGAATCCTTAAGATTTGTTTTCTCGGGAACTTAGCCCAACTTACTACTCAACTTTTTCATCTGATTTCTTTAACTTGATTGAAAGCTAGAATCAACTCAGTTTCTCAAAACCTGCTAGATTTTCTTAGCCAACATGTAAAAATAAATTTTGAAAATAAATGTACTTCTTGAACTTAACTTAAAGGTACTCAAACTAGTCTTTTCTTTTGTTGGAACAATATCAAGATTTTCAAGAAAATTCAATAATAATAAAAAATCTTGATCATAAATGAATATTAACTTAATAACAATTCTCTAATTGAATCATATAGGGACCAAGAATCAGAATATTCGTCAAGATATCTATGGAATTTACTATAAAAAATTAACATACTTTACAAAGTTCACATGAATTTAATCTCAACTAATAAAGATATTATCAAAAATAATACTTTTTATGGTGGGCTCACTTGTTTGAGTATACATGCTTCCTAAAAGATTGGAATGGTTCCACTAATTAAGACATTTTAAAACAGTTGTCAACAATTAATAAAATAATATCTAACATAAAAAATTTGAAATTTAAAAATGAAGAAATTGATCGATCAAAAAAATAGAATAGTTGTATTGGGTGTTATGAATAATATAGTGAAATAAATATTCTAAATTTTAGTTTAAAATTATATATTTATATTTATAAGAATAAACTAAAAACAAATCAAAACTTTCACTGTCAAAAATAATATAGGGCGAATACATTTCTTAATGAAATCATCACTCCCTTTTTTCTTATATATTTGTTCTTTGGATTTGTTTGATATGCATGAAGAGCTCTATACAAGTCTTCGTGATTATTGTTACTTTAGTTTGATATGCATAAAGAACTAGGGGAGTAAATCCATTCTAAAATTGGGTCATCTCAGTGGCTAATGAGAAAGGTACTATGAAATAATCCTACTCTATGCTGGCTACATAGTTTGAGTTGAATAATTAATTTTACTCTCACCAATATTGATGCTCAATACTATTTCCAAAACTTCATATAGCTCATACTTAAAGAATTATAAATTCTTGAAATCTAATTTTCTTGCAGACTTAACCCAGCTTACTACTTATCTTTTTCAAGTGAAATCTTTAACTTTACTGAAACTAGTATCTTTCATGTTCTTTCAAACATGCTAAGTTACTCAATTAAAGTGCCAAGAAATCTTCAAGAAAATCATTCTTTAACTTGACTCAAACTATACATATGCTAGCTTTCTTTTCTTGAATAAATTTCAAGATTTTCAAGAATACATCATTTACGATAAATATTATACAATAATACAACTTCATACTAAAATTAGGAAAAGACATGATTTCATATCAAAAAGAGTGCATAATCTAACATCTAGATGAAATTTACTAATACAGGATGAAAATTCTTGATCTCACGGTTTAACCAAAAACTTGTATGGAATTGGAATTTTTGAATCCCAAAATAATAATAATATAAATTTTAAAAGGCCTTACATATCTTGGAATGAGTTCTTGAGGAATTAGAAGGAAATTCCTAAGCCTTACTATCGTTTCTTGAGCATAATTTCTTGAGAGAGTTTGCTTACTTGAAAGAACGAAAAAATAATGTTTTTGAACTAAATACAACTTAAAAATGAATTAATTTAGGATATAGGGTATGAAAAAAGTTAAAATTGCCCTTCCCACTAAAAATAAAATTTGATCTATTTTTATACTAGTGCACGTCGCAAAGACTTATCGAAGTGTGTAGAGTTTAAACACAAATAATGCATAAGTTAATTTACGGAACTTTAAAAAAAAAAGAACTAAGAACTTGTACATATATTTTAAACAAATATAATATGTTAAAATTTTATAAGCATGTGAATTATAGTGGCATGCGTAAAAACAAAACCCTATATTACTAGAATACTTGTGAAAAAGAAAGTATTCTTATTAGAACTTATTAAATCATGTAAAAGAAACTTGACAAAGATGCTGTTTGAGTAAAAGAGTAAATTAAAAAGGCTTTAGTTTGTTCAAAATAGTCTAAAAATAACTATTTAGAAATAAGAGAGCCATATTAAATCACGCTACTTATTTTATGACTGGGCAAATATCCGTGTAAATTAACACGCCAATTTTTATTTTATTTTATTTTTTAGAAAAAATAAAATTTAATAACCATTATTCTTTCTATTAGGATATTACACTACCACACACCTCACGTAAGACAGAAAAGGAGAATAATTAAAACAAGTAGCACTTATATCCATCCCCTCATATCCCAAAATTTCATTAATATTAGAGTTGTTTATGAGTCGAAAATAAGTAACGAAAAATACAAAAAAAAAAGGGGGGGAAGGGGATGAACACAAACAAATCCCATCCAAATCCCACTCTAGGCGAACTCTTCACGACTCGAAATCCAAACCTGGTAGATAAATAAAAAAAATAATATATGCCAATAATAAAATACTAACCAGTAAGCAGATGATAAACAGAAATCCGAAAGCCAGCCAAAGACTGGAAAACTCTTCCTTCTTCTTTCTATAAGAAAGAGTCTGCAGAACTTCAATATAAAAAGAGGAAAAGAAAATTTTTGTAGAGTATCTATGTTTTTCTTTTTTTTGTTTTGAATTATGAAAAGAATGCAGCTTATATAGTTTCTTTTGGAGAAGACACTTAAGGAAAAGAATCAATTAAGAAAGATAAAAATATTTTCGGGAAAAGCTAAATCAAATTTGCAATTACCCAAAGATTTTCCAAAAATAAAGAGGCAAAATCTATGATTAGAAAAAATTATATATGACAGTATCATAAAAGGAATGAATATAACCAATCTTGTTTAATAAAAATATAAATTAAGGCAAGAATCATCTAGTCAATCGCCAAATAAAATAAATTAAAGTAAATAAATACGTTAATAGCCCATTTATAATAAATATGCCAATTTAGTTTCTTATAATCAAATAATTAATAAATCAATTACTGCCAAAATAATCATCCATGAATAAAAGAACAATCTTGTTGGACTAAGTATTCAAAGAAAGAAAGGAGATTCAAGGAGGGGGAAATCAATTTACCATGAATAAAGGGAGTAAAAATTAAGTAAGAAAATAAAATCAAAGCAGTAATCAAACTCATAGCCAATTAGTGATATCACAATTCATTAACATAAAATAATTTGAATCAAACTAACACCTATGAGATTATTCCAAACACAAATCGAAGGAGTGATCGGGATCGATTTGTAACGCCAAGTAATTCAACCAATTTTACAACAAAGGTCAATAATCTTAGAGCAAAACAATCAGCAACCCAGATATTTCCAATAACACCCATAATCATATAACAATACAAAATGAAATCAAACCGAATTCGGGAGAAAGAGCCGCCGGCGAAGACGAGAGAAGGAGAGGGTTTCGGGGTGGTTTAGCGAGAGGAGAGGGGCGGCGCATGGAGGTTTTCCGGAAAGAATAGTGAGGGAGAGAGGAGCGGCGGTACAAAGGAGGTTTTGTGGTGGTTTTCCGGCGGGTTTAGTGAGAGGAGAGAGAGGCTCTCCGGTGAGCCTTTGGGGCTGTGCATGGGCCTTTCCAGCGAGTATGGAGAGGAGAGAGGCGCGACGAAGCTGGGGGCGCCGGGTTTGGGGTCGACTGGTGCGGTTGTTTTTTCAGGTGGGGAAGGTGGCGTTTGGTGGAGCAAACTGCAGAGGAAGGCGTGACGGGGTCTTTTCTGGTGGCCGCCGGTGGGTGAAGCCGCTGGTGGTTGACAAAGAGGAGAGGTGACGGGAGTGGGCGCCGCCGCTGGTCATGGAGAGAGAGGAGCGGCGGCTCCTTTGTTAGAGAGAGAAGTGAAATCACTTTAGGGTATTGGGGTCTTTAGGATGAAAAACGAAATCACAAATTGATTTAATTAGGCTAGAATTGAAAGATTTGCAAAAGAATTTAACTAAAATTAAAATAAATTATAAAAAATTTTGGTTAGATTTACAATGAATTAAATTTAAAAGATTACAAATTAAATAAATTGAGATAAAGTTAAATAGATTATCATATAATTAACAATATAATATACGTATTAATGCAAAATATTTTATCGAATAGTAATTTTATGTAAAGAAAAATTATATAATATTTACTAGAATTGCTTATATAAAAGTTTTTGAACAAAGTAACAATATCGCGAAATACATAATGTATTTAAAATATGATACTTAATAACCTAATAATAATAATATTAACGTAACTAATAACAATAAGAACGAAAGTAATAATAATATTAATAATAAATATTATTATTATCCGTAATAATAATAATAATAATTATTATTATTATTATTATTATATTATTATTATTATTTACAAATGACGAATAATTTTGAAAATCAAGTATGTTACGCAATTATTTGGACAAAAATTGAAAATAGACGCATTTATTTAAAATTTTCAAAAATATCTATTTCAATTAAATGACAATCTGAAATTGATAGAGGTCGATCAAAATTGAGTGTCAACAAAACTTGCTTGGCTTGTGTTTCCCATGTCTTTTGCCCTTTTATATAATAAATATGCAGCCATATTACCCACAACTTGTCCTTTTTTTTTCTCGTAACTCCATAGATGTTTGAGAGTTGTTGCCTTGTTCCATGTTTGAACATCTATAATGTTGAGGCCTCCTGCTACTTTGGGTTGACACAAAACATCCCATGCTATCAAAGCTTTCCCTTTGTTCTGAACCTCTCCATTCCACAAAAATCTCTTGCATATGATTTCAACTTGTTGCATCACTTTCTTTGGTAGTAGAAATAATTGAGACCAGAAATTTTGTATTGAGAGTAACACACTTTGTATTAGTTGTATTCTGCCTGCATAGGATAGAAACTTCATCATATCAATCAAAGGTTGGCATTAGTGAACTATTAACTTTTTTGAACTTAAGAGTACTCCCAGGTACTTGAATGGAAGCATGCCTTTTTTTAAGCCTGTGTACTTCAGAATGTCTTCCTGATTTGCTTCAGTTACTCCTTTAAAGTAGATATTTGTTTGATTTGCAATCAAGCTTGATACCCTGGAAAACTCTTGAAAACAATCATAAATCATTTTCACAGAATCTTTATCACTCTTATCGAACAACAACAAATCATCAGCAAAGCTCAATTAGATAAGATTCTGCTTCTTGCACCTGGGATGAAATTTGAACCCTCTCTTATCCTTCAGTGTCTTTAACAGTCTTGTTAGGTACTCCACCACTAGAGTGAAGAGATAAGGAGAAAGTAAATCTCTTTGTCTCACTCCTCTTTTTGCTTTGAAAGGAGGACTGGGCATCCCATTGATCAAGATTGAATAAGTCACTGTTCTCACACATACCATGATCCACTTTACAAATTTCTCTAGCATATGAAGTCCATTAAGTATTTCTTCCAGGAAGTGCCACTCTACTGAATCGTATGCTTTTTGCATGTCTATTTTCATCATACATCTAGGTGAGATGCTTTTTATACCATATCCTTTTACTAGCTCATGACTTAGGATGATATTATCCCAAGCATTCTTCCAGGAACAAATGTAACTTGGCTAGGATCTACTAAGTGTTGCATAACAACTTGTAGTCTATCAGTGAACATCTTAGATATTATTTTATACACTACAATGCAAGACGCAATGGTCCTATATTCCTTAATTGAACTGGGATGTTTCACTTTTGGGATCAATGTCACTACTATTTTATTTATAGGTTCATACATATTATTTATTCTGAAAAAAGATAGGATAACTTCTGTTACTTCATCTCCAATTATTGGCCATGTCTTTTTGTAGAAGAGTGAATTGAAACCATCTCCTCCTGGTGCCTTGTTATCATTAATGTTCTTCAGAGCTGTGTATATATCCTTTTTAGTAAAATCTCTAATTAGTTCTAGTTGTTGTGCTTTGTTTAGAGTTGGTCCATTTCAAAAACACTTTGTTGTGCTACTGGTATGTGGGCATTTGTTGTTCCAAGTAAGTTCTTGTAGAAATCAACTACTTCATTTGTTATTATTTTCTGCTCCATGAGTGTTGTGCCATTTTTCTGAACTAGTATTGTAATCTGATTTTGTGATTTTCTCCCCCTCATTTGTGCAAAAAGATATTTGGTATTAGAATCACCTAACTTGAGCCACTGAACTCTGAATTTTTGGTTATAGATTGATTCCTCTATCATGCTCCATTTGATTTTGCTATCTCAGATCTTTTTCAGCTTCTTTGAGATCTTGTGGAATGGGTGTTGTCCTCATTTTTTGTTGTTGTTCTTCTAGTTTCTGTCTTAGTTGCTGCACTTTTTCTGCTATTCTCTTGTATTCATTCTGATTTATTTTCTACATTTCATATTTACTTTCTTCAAATTCTGCCAAATTCCCTGCATCCCTCTCCCATGCTTCTTCCAACTAGTTCTGACTTTCTTTTCAAACTCAGGGTGTTGAATTGGGCAGTTGTAGAATCGAAAGGGTCTCTTGTTGTTGTCTTTTTGCTCCGTAACCTCTATACTCAATGGTGAGTTATTTGAGAACAAGGGATCCATTAACATGTCTTGTTTAGGTGGTATTCATCATCCATTCATCATTAACCAGAGCTTTGTCAATTCTGCTATATACATGATCATTTGTCCATGTAAAATTCCTTTCTACTATGGGCAATTCTGATAGATTACACTGTTCCATACATTCTCTGAAGTCTTGAGGTTTCCCTCCTTGCACTTGGCTTCTAATTGGCCTGTCCTCAATGTTTAGAATAGCATTAAAGTCCTCCATTATTAATCAAACTTCACTTATTTGACTACTAATTTTTTAGAGATCTGTCCACAATTGACCTCTTGCACTGATTGTATACAGTCCATACACAACTGTGAACTAAAATAACATTCTATTATTTATTACCTGGAACTGTCCATGTATATGTGTCACAGTCCAACCCCGGGGCCATGACTCGTGCCGGTTAGGCACTTAAACCCATATTAAGTCGCAAAACCCCAACTTAGAGTCTAACAATTTTATCGAAATTTCGGCAGAGTTTTCTCTGTTTAATTAACTAACCGCACCTGCACAGAAACTCCAGCAGCAACCGAAACAACAATTCAAATACATATATATAAATATATATATATATTTACACATATACATCAATGCGGGCCGACAAGGTCTCCACTGCGGTCCTGCCGCCT
>JAOTQJ010090220.1:0-45692 GCA_025642045.1 Solanum sejunctum
TTTTTACTTATATTTTGGATGTTAGTTTTTGGTTCTTAATGTATACATATATATATATGCTATCGTGTTTGTTTTTTCATGCTTATCTTTACTTTGAGGACAAAGTATTCTATTTTGGTAGGGTGTGGGAAGTTAGGGATTAAGGTGAAGTCTGAGTAGCCTTGAGTCCATAACTTCCCCTAATTTTGTTCCAAGGTTTTCTTGTCATGATTTTTTTCCTTGTGGATGTTTAATTTTCTATTGAATCGACATATTTAGGTAGTTTAGGTAATTTGTAAATTGATAGTAGTGCTATCTGTTACCATATACATAGTGTTTAAATGCTTTTTGAATACTTTGAAAAATTGGGTACCCTCAAAATATTTGATATTGTGATTATTTTTATATTCATCCATTTTGACGATCTGGTGATGTTTGTTCTGATAATGGAAAGGTAAGTTGAGGCTTGAAGCATGACCTATGAGTCTTTTCTTATTTTGGGTGCAATACTATGTGTGTTGTGAGCTTATTTTACCGCATTCATACATCTTGTATGGACTCAGAACTTGCCTTAGTATTCTAAGATTGTCTTGGTGATGTCATTAATTTGGAAAGAATCTTATGCCTTTGATCCTTTAGTGAACCCACTTTTAGCCTAAATGACTTACCAAACGAGTAAGTGAATCCCCTGTTCCAAATTCTTGACTTTCTCATGTACTAATTCCTTCTTGACAACTTACTAGCTTAACCTTGTTTGGTGAAATACCATAATATCAGTCTTGGTCTATTCTTGGACATGTGAACCTTAATTGAGGCTAAAATCATAAGTTGAGGGTGGCCAAAAATTGTGGCCCTGGTTTGGTGAATAGACATTATGCAGTTCACCTCAGGCCAAAAGCCTAAGTTGAGGTTGGTTCTTATTGTGATAAAGTAATAACAATGAGGTGGTTATTTGGGAAATAAAGAAAGAAATAAAAAATCATTAGTCTAGTGAATAAAAAGAAAATAAAAGTGCCTCGAGTATAGGAAAAGTAGCAAGAATTGAGTTTAGAAATAAGCAACAACTGAAAATGGAAAGAAAGCACTCGAGAAAAGTTTGAAACAGGAGAATAAGGGTGGATTTATTGAAAAGGGTTGAGTTGTGAAATAAAAAATGTTGGTAAACAATGTTTAAGGATATCTTTTAGTCACTACTTGCCTAAAATGCCATACCAAAGCCTCCTAAACCTATGGTACAAGCCCTTAAATCCTAAAGTGATCCAAATCCACCTTGTCATCATGCTAGAATATGAATGCAGAGACAAGCCTATGGTGTTAGTTATTATGCATGAATTTGAATTATGAGAATAAGAATGCTTCCTCAGTCCCTGAATTATCAATGCTTCTTGAATAAGTAAGAGGGACTTCTTTTGTATGAGAAAATTTATACTACTTGATTAGCATATGGCTACACCAGTGATTGTGGATGGTTAATGCTCCTTAGCTTATCATTGTTGGGTTGCCAGATTCATCATCATGTTTCTATTGTGCTTAGTAACTTTATAATCTTGTTTTAAGAATGATAGTTAGGTAACTAGATTAGAGTGAAAGATGTATATGCCATTGGTATAGCTGCTATGTATTTCGCGTTGTCTGTATATGTTGACTTGACGCTTAAGGATAAAAAACAATTCTAAATTGAAGGAAATTGAAGGTGTTCATGTATTATCCAAATATAGCAAATTTGATGTCTAAAATAGGGAATTTTATTAGTTCTTAATGTGATATTTTATGGCTTTTATGTGTTTTTGTGTTGCTTCTTGAAGAAATTTTAGGTTGGTACAATTTTTGCGAAAAAAATACAAATTTTGCTGAAGCATAGGACATATGAGTTCACCTACTAGTCATTGCCCAAGCTATGAGTCGTAAGGTGCTATTGTACCAAGAAACAGAGACCAAAAATGAAAAATTTGCTAAGTGAAGGTCAACCCTAAGAGCCCATCCTATGAGTTGTGTCTCGCTATGACCCGTATAGGTGTACTTGTAGTAGGAATCAAAGAACCCAAAGTTTGGATCAACAACTGAAGGCCTAGACTTTGCGAGAAGCATCCAAGTCGTAGCCCAAGCTACAACTCGTACTAGTGGGTCATACTAGTTGAGTCTAAGATGCTAAGAACTTGATATGAGACCCAAATTATGACTCGTAGGTTACCCTATGAGTCATACCAGCTACTAACTATCTTTTCTGTGTAAGTATTAGGGTTATTTTGTAAATATAATAAATACTTTAAGTTAATGTTTTACTAGGGGAGATTAGACTTTCATAAGATAACATCATCCTTGAATATACTCTTAAGGAAACTTTTAAGGTTTTATCTTAGTTTATCATTTTATCTTGGAAAACCCAATTTTGAGGATTTCAAATCTTACTTTGTGCTTATTATCAATCTATCAAGCTTGTGATTTACAAATTGTTTTTTTTTTCAATCTTTATTGCTTTGGGTAAAATTCTCAATAATGTCTTATATTTGCATTTTTATTGGTTTTGCCATTGCCATAATTAGCTAATCACCCACAACTTGGGGTTATGGGAACTATAGGTATTAGACTTGAGATGACCTAGGTTAGTACATTTCTTTGATTAGGGTTTAGAATGTATTGTCTATTTCTCTTTGTTGTGATTATTATTTGGTGGTGGCCAACACCAAACCCCGCCTACTATTACCATCTAGACCAAGGTAGCGATTAATAGGAAAAGAGAAATGGATGATAGGATTCGATGGATATGTTCTCGTCTGATCAATAAAATCTGAACAAGGGGAGGTTGACTGGTACAATAGGTATAAGTTAGTTGGCACACCATGGTTACAGACCAAGCGCCACGGTGAAATTCGACCTTCACCTTTACAAGAGGGTTGGAAGAACCTAAGTTACCGTCCTGCATGTGAATCTCCAATACTAATTACGTTATCTAGGTTAATCGTATCAATGAACCATGGGAAACACAATTCCCAAGTTGTCACTAAAATTGAGTGTTTTCCCGTATCATAATATAGTGTTTATTTTAATTTTATTTTGAATGATAACCCCCCCCTCCCTTTAGTGATTTTAGTTATCAATAGTTGAAATGATTGATAGTGACTTCTCTTAGTCAAGCCCTGTATTCTCTATGCATTCGATCCTAATCTTTAGTTAGGTTAATTACTGATAGTGACTGCTTTCTTATAGGAGCATGAACATCATAAATCAGCCACAAATTGGGGATTTTAATGCAAACACTTATGATTGGAACCAGTATCACTTGAATACTATGGCTCTGGATGTTACTGGTTCTATAGTATTGCCTCCACTACGGGCAGATGCTAAGTTTTCGGTGTTAAGTGGGTTACTTCAAAATGATCCAAAACAACTTGTTATTCACTGGGCTACCCTAAGAGGATCCTCATCCTCATCTCCATAATATGGTTTTTATAGGCAAGAATTTCATGGGACATAAAATCTTTCTCTTGATGCGTTGGTTTGCGGGTGTTCCATTGTTACTAACTGAGAATATAGCTGTGTGGTTGTTTGAGCTTCCTCCTAGTACAATAACAAGTTGGGCAAAAATTCAGAGAGTGTTTCTAGAAAGATTTTTGCGAACATCTAAGAAGCTATAGCTCCAAGATCAAATAAATAATTTTGATCAATTGTTGGGTGACTCTATTAGTATGACATGGGAGAAATTTACAACATGCTTGAGGATAGTCCCCGATCACGATAATGCCTTTGTTGAGATTTACTATAGGTCAGTTGACGAGAATAGTCAAGCATGTTGTGACACAATCATTTGAAGCATATTTCTTAATCAATCTTTTGCATTGATAGGCCCCAAGGATGTAGCAAGTAGTTAAAACCAACAGAGCATGGGGTCAATGAGAGCGATATGCAATGAATACTTCTTCTGAGGTCAACACTAGAAATGAGCAAGTAAAGGTCAATGAAGAGATCATAGAGAAACTTGCTCAACTTTTCACAAGTATAGACTTGGTCTTGAAGAAAAATCAATCAAGTATTCAAGTGGTCACTCACCAACCTCTTAAAGCTTTCATATATAAATATCCATTCTTTGATAAAGATGTGTGTTTAATGAGCAATCAAGCAGCGAGTATCCAAAATAACCCCTAAGGGTCCAACTCAGACTATTTGAGGCAAGGTTCAGAGAATCAAGGTTGGAACTACAACTGTGATGGTGCTTATAGAGACAACCGAGGTGGCTATTATGAAAGGGATAGAGTGTTGGATGCCAAATGTGGTAGAAGAGATAGTTATAGGAAGGGTCCTTATGTGTCTCCCTACAACCGTGATGTCATGCCAAGAACTTGGAGGCTTGAAGATGTGTTTGATGAGTTGTTGAAGAGATCCGATCACTAAGATGAGACATTAAATGGAATGAAAGTAGACATTTCAAGTATTAACCAAAAAATACAGTCTCACTCTGTGGCGATTACGCAACTAGAACAACAATTTGGGCAAGTTTCTTCACAATTGAACCAATGCCAAAAGGGCACCTTACCAAACAACAAAATCAAAAATCCTATGAACAAAGGGCATTGTATGGCACTTATGACTAGGAGTGCGGGGTAAAAGCACTCCTAGATCACCATATGTCGGTGATTGTGGATGAAGTTGATGTGAAGGGCATTTGTGGTGAAGTTGTGGTTTAGGAAGAAGGTCCGGAGATTGTTGGATGCAAACAGAAGAGGTGAGGGAGCACAAAAAAATTAAGTTGATTCTAACACCACCTCCTCTTTTCCCCTAAAGGCTTAATAAAAAGGAGCAAGATAGAAAATTCAAGCACTTTCTTTCAATGTTAAAACAATTTTCCATCGATATTACCTTCTTAGGAGCTTGGAGAAGATGCTCAGGTACGCCAAATATATGAAGGATTTGGTGACAAAGAAACTTACTTTGAGCCAAGAGTACTCATAGGAACACTAATAATGTAGTGCGATAATGACAAAATTCCTTGTTCAAAAACATGAGGACCCTAGTGCATTCACCATCCCTTGCACCATCGATGATGTTGAATTCATAAGAGCATTATGCGACTTAGGAGCGAGTATCCATCTAATGCCTCTTGTCATATTCAAAGAGCATGACCTTGCCACCCTACTCCAACAAGAATGTGATTGCTCATGGCGGATTTAACCATCAAAAACTCGAAGGGGATACTTCTTGATGTGCTTATTAAAGTTGATAAATTCTTCTTTAATGCAGATTTTGTGATCGTTGATTGTGAGGTTGACTTCAAGGTGCCCATCATTTTAGGAAGACCATTTCTAGCCACTAGGATAGCTCTTGTATATGGATTGGGGATAACTTTAGTCTATGGTCAATGATGTAGAGGCCATGTTCGATATCCGCCAGTCAATGAAACACCTGGATAAGTTGAAGAGTGAGGTTTGTTCCCTTGATGATTGCTGATAATGGATGATGACAAAGTCGATCCACAATGTTAAACAAGGTGCTTCTTGGGAGGCAACCCAAGCATATGTGATGATTTTTGGTTTGTTTTTAAGTCTACTTGGTTTATGAAGTTTTTAGGTGGTAACATGTTGTTTACTTTAAAATTTGAAAGACATTGATTCAGGTGTTATGTTTTGAAGATTATTGTTTTTTGAGACATGCAGGTGGATGCTAAGAACTAAAAATGTGAAAAAATTGGCACTTGGAGAAGCTTCTACGAGCAGGCCTACGGCTCGTAGTCACCACTACAACTCATAGTCGTGCCTCGTAGAGGGAAACAATGAGCATTAAAGTTGGTACGCACACTACAAGCCAATCTTAAAATTTTTATGGTCAATATTGGTCATAATTAGGGTTCGTAGTACCCAGATATGAAGTCATAATTTTTACAAGTGTTGGGTCTGCTGCAAGACAAGGGCTTACAAGTCATAGGATACCCTGCAACTTGATCTGCTGCTTTTTAAAATGTAACACGGTTTACTTTAAAAGGAGTCAAAATAAATTTTTACCCCTAAATTCATTTCGATTAACCTAATTCCGACAGAAATCCCCAAATGCTTTCCCCCAATTCACTCTTCCGAGCACAATCTCGACTACCCACATCATTTTTCAGTGAGTACTCCGGTAAGGACACCATTCTTTAGGGTTTCGATGTGCTTTTCCATCTACTCTGCATTGGTTCAATTCTTCTAATAGGTGGTAATCTTCGTGGTTAATTTTAATGCACTATTGTGGCGAGTTTCATTCTTTAGATGATTGTGTATCTCGTTTAATCATGAAGATTCATACCATAAGGTGATTCTTTCAACTAGACATGAAAAATAGGTTTTGAGTGCTTTGAAAATGTTGCTATGAATTAATCTTTGTTCGAGATTATTGTGTGGGTGATCGTAGCTGTGAGAATAATAGTCTGGTAAATGTAGTGATTAATTTTTGTCTGAACATTGGGTAAATTATTTTCAGAGTGGGAGTTTGGAAAGTATGGGTGTGTTCATATGCCATATCTTATTGGACTTGATTGAAAGTGTTTGAAATTCACTTGCATCTCAATGAAATGTTTTATTGAAAGCGAGTGTGAGTTTGGAGGTGAAATTTCTTTTGTTTTTGATTGATGAAATGTGGTATTGTTTTCGATCTTTGGGAGTAAGGGTCGTTATAACTGCATTATATTGTAGTAAGTCTACTTGTGCATCAAATTTATTGTATTGCTCTTATAATTTAAAATTCTTAGTTTATGTTTAATTTATTTATCTTTTTTATGGGAATGTTATAGACCCTACAGGTGCCCTCTGTTTCTAGCCATGAGCCCCCCTATGACTTGAAGGATCCCCATATGAGTCATAGTAGTTCCTCATAGTAGGCACCAATCACCTGTGGTTCCTTCACATTTCTCATCCGAGTCTCACCGACGACTCGTAGCATCTGCTAAGTTTGATTGAGATTTCAAAAAAACCTCTGGAAAGAGGTACAAGGCCAGATTACGACTCGTAATTATGACTCATAGACCACCTTATGAGTCATAACTACACGTTGTATCTAATTTCGAATTGTATTTTCTCAAAAATCTTAGTTCTATGATACTATAGTATGATTCGTAAGATAGCTTACGAGTTGTCCCTGCACCTCATAGCTGCAGGCCTATAACTGCATCAGTGATCTTTCTTCTGTTTTGTTTTGCTTCTATGTGTAATTGTTTTTGCTTTTGTTCTTTGTTATGTTATCATTGTTTGGACTCATCTTGAAGCTCACGTGTTGTTTTATAGTTAGTTTGAAGATATCATGCCTCCAAAGGATAAGCAAGCAATCCAAACATTCCAAAGAAGGTTGGTGGATGAGTCCACTGAGACTGATACGTCTGAGGGATTTTTAGAAATTCACAGGTTCAGAATAGGCCCCGAGGCTAATGTACCTCAGACTTTGGATCATATGGCTCAGACACCTATGGAAGTGAGTAGCTTCTCCCAGTCTAAAGAGGAGGAATAGAAGGGTGATAAAGATTGGTTCGAGAGTAGTTCACCATAGATGACCCCCTCTCACACACTGAGATAGATTCTGAGGAGAGGTCATAAGCTCCAAATGAGGAGATACAATCACAACCTTCGGTCGGTCCCAAATAGTGTGTTGTAGGGACAGAAAAAATATACAATTATGGGTTAGAGCCAAAGGGTTAGCGAAAATTGGTTTGAAAATTCCATAAGGAGTCTAGGCTAAACGGCTCTGGGTTGGATAAGGTGCCAGGGTTAGATATGGAGATAAATAGGCATGCACTTCAATGGACCGCATAACAGTTGCACAAGTCTGCCCCTTACTTAGTTCATGAATCTTATGCAGCCTATCTTAAGACACTTTGCCGTGGTCTCCCAAAGAATAAGAAACCGATTGAATAGCCTCGCTGCTTACGGGTGATTTATGTCTAGGGTTGTAGTGCTGACATCTCAAAGGAGACAATCCAAGGGTTTAGTTCAAGGCTGACTACAAAGTGCCTCAGTCCATAGTAGAGTATGATAGTCGTATTTCCAAAATGAGGAATATGATGAATAAGAAAGATGTTGGGCCAAGAACGAGCTGCTACAATGGATTGCCAGCCAGATATGTGAGGATAGGTTTGAGATGACGTGGGTTACAAACTCCGCAGATATGATTGTGAAAGCCTACCTCTCATTCCAAGCCATGTTTTGGTGGTTGATTATCCATTGGCATATCTAGCCTACTTTCATGGATAATGTGATCACCCTCGAGCGAGTTATGTAATTGGCCAGCGTCCTAGATGGTTTTGAGATAGTTTGGCTTGCATTATCTCTAAGCGGATTCATGAGTCCGCCATCTAAACAAGAACCTTATTGTCATTCCCTATTTTGATCTATCATTTAGGAAGTGCAGCAGGTGTTCGGATTGACCCCTACGAAGACTTGCATATAGAGGCCACACGTACCATGGGTCCTAGTCTGACAAAGGCTAATGAGAACCCAGTGGCACTACCACGTACAATGCATCTGTTCATACCGATTCCATTCCCAATAGAGCCTCAAACTTAGGGTTCGATTCCCACTACCACCAGTAATACTCTAACCACTACATAGTCTTGACCAGCTATTCAGATTGAGACTATGCCATCCTTCAGTACTCCAACACCAGTATCATTCACTATTTATGTTGATTCTCTTATCTCACTTGTTGCTTTTAAGGCAGTGGTAGATAGGGTGGCTACCGTGGGGTATGGGCTAAAGGGTTTAGTAGCTCAGGTCAGAACATAGGTCAGCCCTATTGTTCAGGACTCAGAGAAGAGGATAAAGGCATATGCTCGTGATTTGGTTGATCAAAGTGGTAGAGCAGTGGATGCCCAAGTGGATACTTTTGAGATAAGAGTCCAGCAGAGACTTGAGCATACTAGGCCTGCTGACATGAGTGCAGTGACAGAGGAATTGGACAAGTTTAAGGACGACCTATTGCATATGTTTGCAATCCCTATGGCAGTCCCAGGGATGGCACCGACGGGTCATGAGGTGTTTGACTAGGAGATGAGCAAGAAAAGGCCTAGACTTGATGACCCAGCAGCACCAAAGGAGGATCTTATCCCAGAGGCAGTGGTGTAGGAGCCGATAATGTTGTCGGTTGTACAAAAAGAGAGGGAGCAGCAGATTTCACATGGAGAGGGTAACTTACGTAAAGTTGTAGCCTAGATAGAGGAGGAGGAGGTCATGACCCAGGACCCCCAAGACCAGACAGATGCCAGTGCTTGATGCACCATGATGTTTGACTTTTGACCCCAACCCTTATCTTTTATCTATGGATACTTTGTTATTTTTATTGGAAAAATATTTCATTATATTTGTTTTGGGTTTGTTTAAATATTATAGCACTCCACATCTTACAATACTAGTATTATGCAAATGAAACATGTTATGGTTTGGTCAAATTATCACCCATTTTTAAAAGTGCTTTTCTCTCATATTATAGGGCAATATGTGCGTCTAACGCTTAAAAGGGTTGCGTGTATACATATTTTGTGTCAAATTGAGGAGATCACGACCCTAAACAAAGTGAGAGAATTGAGGTTCCTATAGGACTTAAGAAGCAAGCAGGTGAGTCACCTACTTGCTGAGCTTAAATTTGCTAGCTAAACAGAGAAGAGGCCCAACATCAAATTTGTCCAAGTCCAACAAGAACAACAACATACCCAGTGAAATCCCACAAGTGGATCTTGGGAGGGTAGATTGCATGCAGACCTTTCCACTACGACATAGCGGTATAGAGGCTATTTCCTAAAACCCTCAGCTCAAAATTTGTCCGAGTCCAATTATGAAAAAATTTTGACTTAAGCGTGTAACTTTAGCCTGTGTTTTAGCATCATAAATGGACTCTATTTTCACCTCAAGGTGAATAATAAAAGGGACGAAGTACACCATAACCCACTTGGCTAATTGGGCCCAAACTAAGTGAAGAGGAATTTGAAAAATGGGCAGCCAACAAACTTATGTGTTTAGTATAGTTTTCTTATGTAAAACAAGAGGCTAAACTAATTATACCTTTGCTTAAATTGTTGGACAACATGTGTTCCAAAAGTTATTGTACATTGTTTCTTGTTTATTTGGAAGATTTTCTCTTGTTTGTTGGATTGATTATGAAGTATTCTACTATTACTAATAAGTATTAGTTTTATAAAGATTTATAAAGGCTGCTGCACCATTTTCATAGTATGTTAAAGTGAGTTCTTCTGTGACATCATAATTGTGCTCGAAATCGGAACTTATGGGTTGATTATTGAGGACTATGGTCTCACATCCTCCACCTTTTCAACACTATTTTTGAACTATTTTAGGACTAGTTTTTTGTCTATATATGCTTGGGACAGTTTGGTTAAAGTTGGAATAGATTTGGAATTGTCGACGTCAAAATAGGGCAAAGGGATGTAATGTTATGCTGCCTATTTATATATTGCGTAGAATTGTTATATGTTGTGCTTTGTGGGCTGCTTTAAGACTGTTATGCTACTAAAACCGAATTTAAATGATATGTATATGAGAATTTGTATTAAAAAATATGATTAAGGGCAGATATGTTGAAAGAATACGCTCGGGTTTGCAATTATATGCTTGTTGCCCGTATGTTATTTTTTATGAGATTGGGCTGCCAAGATGAATTTACTGGCTCATAATGCTAGTTTAACTACCTAGTATGTTGTATATAAATATTTGAAGGAAGGTAAGGTTATCTTGAGGTAATACAGAGATCGTACATCATGGTTTGTAAGGCTACTTGATTTCGTATTATTTGGCATGAAACATAGATCCCTTGGCACATAAAGACGTTTACCAACTCAGACACAACTATTAATCGTGTCTACACTCTTTCACATATTTGTATGATCCCATACATAGTCACCTTTGAATCTGCATACATACTTGGATACCAAGATACGCAAATTCGTTCTACTAAATAAAGTTCATATGTTGTTCTGCATCCTACGCATTTCAATATTTATGTAACCTACTCCTATTATTATGGTGTTGTCTTTCGTGAGTATTTACATGTCATATATTGTATCTACAGTCCTACAGCTCTATATTATGACCACAAAAATAATCATCTCAAAAGTAATTAAAAGATAAAGTAAAGTATATTGCTTATTGATGGGTGGTAACCCGAGGGATAGAAGAATCACTTATGTAGGGTTGATCCTATCACAGGGGAGGGGAGTAGCCCAAGGGGTTAACGGAAAAGCCTAGCCAGGGCAAATCTCGATATAAATTTACCACTGATTAGCTAGTCATTTGTATTCCATGTTGTGCACAAATTATATAGCAAAGTTAAGGTAATAAAAAGAACATAAATTACATGATCCCGCAGTATAACTAAAGGTGGTCTCTTATCCTACACTAGTGCATAGTTCTATTTGAGTTATTGCTTCATATACAGTATTTCCTGCCTTACATATTTAGTACATTATCTCATACTGACGTCCCTCATGGGGGACCTACATTTCATGCTGCAGGTACAGGTGCTAGTAGATCTCCTAGTAGGAGTGCAGGATATCCAACTGTTGTTACCAAGCTTCAAGTTGCTTCGGAGCTTTGTGTGTCTAGAGCTTATACTTTTCTAGTATATAGTTAGTTGAGGCAGAGCCTATCCCAACCCTTATCATATACTTTTCTTTATCTAGAGGCTTTGTAGACTATGAAAATTAAAGTGTGGTCATGTCTCATATTTTTGCACATCGTGGCCCTAATGGCGTAGCCATATACATTTCCTTTTGGCTTGTTGGCATTGTTTATTTTCTTAAAGGAATGTTAAATGTAGAAATACCTTATAATATGTAGAGAAAACACATAGATTTAGGTTGGTTCTCTCGGGCCTTACTGGCAACAGGTGCAAGTCCGGCTTAATGGGATTTTGGGACTAACAGAAATGGTATCAGAGCAGGTCATCCTAGGGGGTCTACAAAGTCGTGTCTATGCAAAGTCTTATTTATCTATGTGTTGTGCACCACATTTATAAGTTGGAGGCTATGTGGCATTTAGGAGTTATTACTTTGTTTTCGTTCTTTAGATCATTCCATAAAGCGATGTACAATAGGTAGATTGTGTCTAATCCCTAAATTATTTTGTACAACAAGTATGCCAGAAACCAGGCAAAACAAAAGTAAAGAGAAGGTAGTAGAATAGTGGTTGGTAGATCCAGTCAGGTGAGGCAATGAAATGAGGTTCAAGAGGAGTCTCTATCATAGACATCTCCAACTCCTCCAGCTCCCCATGAACCCAAAAGTAGTGAAATTCCCCCAAAAACACCTATTGATGTTGCTGTACAGGACCTAAGCAATGTAGTCCAACTATTGATCCGTATAGTTGCTGGCCAAGGTCAAAGACAGGAAGGTTCGGTTATAGGTATAGGTGGTGCAAATAGGGCAGTAGGCATAAGGATACGAGATTTTGTTAATTTAGACCCTCCATTCTTCACTAGGTCAGATCCTAATGAAGGTCCCAAGACTTTATTTATCAGATTCAGTGCACTATTGATGTTATGCATATGAGTGGTACAGAAGCCATTGAGTTAGCGACATAAAAGTTGAAGGGTGTCGCTATATTATGGTATGAAGCTTGGAAGCAATCTAAGGGTATAGATACATCTCCAACTACCTGAAAGGAGTTCAAAGAGGCATTTCTTGACCATTACTTGCCATTACAGATCCAAGAGGCCCGTGCAGATCCTTTCTTGAATCTCTACCAAGAATATGAGCGTGTGGGAGTATAGCCATCAATTTAATTCCCTAGCCAGGTATGCTCCTAATGTAGTTGCTACTATGGCAGATAGAGTTCATTAATATGTGGATAGATTGGATAAGTATCTAGTCAGAGACTGTACCATTGCTTCCTTGAACAAAGACATGGATATAGAGAGAATGCAAACTTTTGCACAAGAATTGTGGATTAGAGGAAAAGGAGAAGGACATAACAGTTAGAAAGGGTGCAATCCAATAGGTCCAGGTCTATAAGGCAGTTTACACCACCCTAAGGTAAGGTTAGGCCTCGATTTTCTAATAGATCGCCTAGGCCATCATCTTCCTACTCTATATCCAGTCCTCCACCACAACTTCAGGGGTCTATAAGAAATCATTTTAATCCAAGAAGTGAAGGGCAAGGCTCCCTGATAGCGGGATATTTAGCAGGCCAACAAATGACCCCTACATAACCTTGTAAATAGTGTGGAAGAAGTCATTCAAGTATATGTCTTATTGGGATAGATGCTTGTTATTGGTATTGTGCTCCAGGGCCTATAATAAGAGATTGCCCGAGGAGGCATACGAGTGATATAGAAAAATCTACTGGGTCAGCTGTTGCATTATCATCATCAGTTAATCCATTAGGTAGGGGTAAATAAGCATTTATGGGTCATGGTAGAGCTGTTAGAGAGGCAACTAGCTCTAGCAGAGTCTAGAATCGCACTTACGCTATGGGGAGTCGGCAAAATTTGGAAGCTTCACCTGATAATGTTATAGGTACATTGTCCATCATTTCATATAATGCATATACATTAATTGATCCTAGTTCTACACTATCATACATTACCCCACTAATTGCTGGGAAGCTGAAGAGAACACCTAAATTATTGAACAAACCATTTGAAGTGTTCACACCAACTGGTGAATCTATTATGGCTAAAAGGGTTTATTATGACTGGTCTATTATTTGTGATCATGACATATTGGCTAACCTAATAGAACTAGAAATGGTGGAATTTGATCTTATAATGGGTATGGAATGGTTAACTTCTTGATATGCCACCGTGGATTGCCAAACTAATAGAGTGTACTTCCACTTTCCAAATGAGGTAGTTCTTGAATGGGAAGGCAATGTTTGGGCACTAAAAGGGAAACTTATCTCTTATTTTAAGGACAAAAAGATAATTTTTAAGGGGTATATATGTTATTTAGTTAGAGTGAGGGATATGGAGGTAGAATCACCAACTCTTCAATCAGTTCCACTAGTGAATGAATTTGTTGATGTGTTCCCTGAAGAACTTCCATGCTTACCATCAGAATGAGAAGTAGATTTTGGTATTGACTTACTTTCATGCACTCAACCAATTTCCATCCCTCCATAGAGAATGGCCCCTATAGAATTGCATGGATTAAAAGAGCAATTAAAAGATTTATTAGAGAAGGGTATTATAAGACCTAGTGTGTCCCCTTGTGGTGCGCCAATGATATTTGTATGTAAAAAGAATGATAACTTGAGAACATTTATCAACTATCGACAATTGAATAGGGTAACAATTAAGACTAAACATGCCCTCCCCAGAATTGATGATTTATTTGATCAGTTACAGGGTGCCAAATGCTTTTCAAAAATTGATTTAAGATTAGGTTATCACCAAGTCAGGGTGAAGGAGAAAGATATACCTAAGACTGCTTTCAGAATATGTTATGGTCACTTTGAATTTCTTGTTTTGTCATTTGGGCTAACGAATGCACAAGCAGTTTTTGTGGATCTGATGAATAGGGTATTCAAGCCATTCCTGGATGTGTTTGTGATAGTGTTTATAAATGACATTTTGGTTTATTCAAGATCATAAAAGGACTACGCAAATCACTTGCAACAGGTGTTACAAGTACTTCGTGATCGACAGTTATATGCCAAATTTTCTAAATATAAATTTCGGCTAAAATCAGGGGTATTTTTGGGTCCTATTGTACCGATGAGGGAGTAAGGGTTAATTCACAAAAGATAGAGGCGGTGAAAGATTGGCTTCAGAGTTTCCTAGGTTTAGTAGGTTATTACAAGAGATTTGTTGAAGGTTTTTCTTCTATTTCTGCACCTCTAACAAAGTTGACACATAAGGAGACCAAGTTCCAATAGAATGATGCATGTGAAAGGAGCTTCTAGGAGCTAAGACATAAGCTATCTTCTGCACCTGTGCTAGTACTTCCAGAAGGAACTGAGGGGTATGCAATAAATTGTGATGCTTTAGAAGTTGGCTTAGGATGTGTACTAACACAACATGATAGGGTAATTGCTTATACATATAGGCAGCTATGACCACATGAGAAAAACTATCCAACACATAATCTTGAGCTAGCCGTGGTTGTATTTGCTAGGACAATATGGTGCCACTAGTCGTACGGGGTTCACGTTGATATATACACTGATCATAAGAGCATAAAATACATCTTTAAGAAGAAAGACCTAAATTTAAGACAGTGGAATGGCTAGAGATAATAAAAGATTATGACGTTGACATACTTTACAACCCAGGGAAGGAAAATATGGTAGCCGATGCTCTAAGTTGTAAGGTAAGCATGAATACTGGTGATCAAGCTATGGTGATTCAAGAAGTGGCTAGGATCTACGTCAGCTAGCCAGTTTGGGAGGTCACCTTCTTTAAAATCCAAAGGAACGGGTTATTATACATAAGGCAGTAGCGTCTTCATTAGTAATAGAGGTGAAAGAAAAATAGTTTGAGGATCCTGTTCTACGATAGCTTCAGGAAAAGGTAAGTCATACGATAAAGGGCTTTAACCTTACACAATATGAGTACTATACTTCCAAAATAGATTATGTGTGCCTAATATTAATGGTTTAAGATAGAGGATAATGGTAAAAGCCCATCATTCTCGATATTCCATCCATCCAGGATCAATTAAGATGCACTATGACCTGAAGGGAATGTTTTGGTAGGGAGGCATGAAGAAGGACCTTGAAGCATTTGTAGCTTATTGTCTAAATTTCCAACATGTGAAAGTAGAACACCAAAACCTAGGAGGTTATATGTAGTGTATAGAGCTTACAATATGGAAGTGGGATATGATCAATATGTATTTTGTTACCAGTTTGCCTCGCTGATTTTAGAAGTTTGACTCCACATGGGTAATAGTTGATAGAATCACAAAGTCAGAACACTTCTTTCCAGTTAGGAGTGATTATACAGCTAAAGAGTATGCCAAGCTATACCTCAAAGAGATAGTCAGGCTACATGGAGTTCCAATGTCTATTATTTCTGATCGGGGGGCTAAATTGACTAAAAAGATCTATAAGTCCTTCCAAAGTAGTTTAGGGACACAATTAAATTTGAGTATTGCATTCCACCCTCAAATAGACTGTCAAGCAGAACGCACCATTTAGATACTTGAAGGTATGTTGCGAGCTTGTGCATTAGACTTTAAAGGTAGTTGGGTGGACCATTTACTGCATATTGAATTTGCCTATAATAATAACTACCACTCAAGTATCAAGGTGGAACCTTTTGAAGCTTTGTATCAAAGGAAATGTAGGTTTCCAATTAGATGGTTTGAAGTGGGTGAAACCACCTTGCTTGGGCCAGATCTAGTACAATAAGTCATGGAAAAGGTTAAGGAAATACAATAGTAGCTAGAAACAGGCTAAAGTCATCACAAATCATATATGGATGCTAGAAGGAGAGGACTGGAATTCTTAGTAGGAGATTGGATATTTTTAAAAGTGTCTCCAATGAAAGGTGTTATAAGATTTGGTAAGAAAGGAAAACTGAGCCCACATTGCATAGGGCCATATAAGATTATTAAGAAGTTTGGCCAGGTTGCATATGAACTAGAGCTACCCCAAGAGATTTCAATGGTTTGTCTAGTTTTTCATGTCTCAATGCTTCAAAAATGCATAGGTGACCCATCCCAGATTAAAGACGTGCAGGTTAGAGAAGATCTCACATATGATAAGGTACCTATTGCTATTCTAGATAGTCAATTTAAGAAGCTGAAAAATAAAGAAATAGCTTCAGTAAAAGTACTTTGGAGAAACCATCAAGCAGAAGAAATAACATGGGACGCCAAGGATGCGATGAAAGCAAAATACCCTTACTTATTTGAAGCTAAATAGGGAGTCCAACATATAGAATTGGGACACTAATAGGTATGTCTGATTTATTACTTAGTGTGTTGTCAAAAGTTTGCGTAAGTAAAGGTTTAAGCTTGGTTAAGGTATCCAATTATGCTAACATTCGAGGACGAATGTTCCTAAGAGGGGAGTTTGTAACACCCTACATCTTACAGTACTAGTACTATGCAAATAAAAAGTATATGGTTTGTTCAAATTAGCGCCCATTTCTAAAAGTGGTTGAATCATATGTTATAGAGCGATATGTGAGTATAACACTTAAGAAGGTTGAGTGTACACATGTTTTCTATCAAAATGAGGAGATCATGTCCCTAAACAATGTGAGAGAATTGAGGTTCTTGTAGGACTTAAGAAGCTAGCAGGTTAGTCACCTACTTACTAGCTTAAGTTTGCATGCTAATCGGAGATGAGGCCAAACATCAAATTTGTAGAAGTCCCATTACGAGTAAAGTCTCTGTTAAGGGTGTAACTTTAGCCTATTTCTAAGCATCATAACTAGACTTCATTTTTAGCCCAAGATGAACAATTGAAGGTCCGAATTACACCATAAGCCACTAGGCTAATTGGGCCCGAACTAAGTGAAGAGCAATTTGGAAAATGGGCAGCCAAGGCCCATCAACTTTGAGACCCATTTAGGCCCAAGTGTAAGGGAAAAGCTTTCTGAATTTCAAGGTCATTAAAATGTGTCAATCTATTGTGAAAAGATCAAAATAAAGTTGGCCAAAAACTACTTTAAAATGGCTTTCAAGTAGCACCTTTAAGTCATTGTTAACTTGGAAAAAAATCAGCTTTCACAAGCTTTCTTTCTACACTTTCTTAACCTTGTAAAGCAGCCACAAGGAGGCTTTTAAGGCTTTTGGAGAATCCCTACACATTGAGGGTAAAGTAAAATAAGAATACTTATGTGTTTATTATGGTTTTCTTATGTAAAACAAGAGGCTAAGCTGATTATACCTTTGCTAAAATTGTTGGACAGCATGTGTTCCAAAAGTTGTTGTACATTTTTTCTTGTTTATTTGGAAGATTTTATCTTTTTTGTTGGATTGATTATGAAGGGAGGCTACTGTTGTTAATGATTATTGGTCATATAATGATTGAAGGCTTCTGCACCATTTTTACTATCCACGAAAGTGAGTTATTGTGTGACATCATAATTGTGCTCGTAATAGAAATTTGTGGTCTGATTGATTGAGGACTATGGTCTAACATCCACCAACTTTTTAAAGTACCATTTTTGAGCTTTATTAGGACTGGTGTTTTATTTATATATGGTGGTGAAAGTTTGGTTAATGTTGGAATAGTTTTGGAATTGTCAACGTCAAAATAGGGCAAAAGGATATAACAGTATGCTGCCTACTTGTATGTTGTGTAGAATTATTATATATTGTGCTTTGTGGGCTATTTTAAGGCTATTATAGCACAAAAATAGGATGTTCATGATATGTATATGAGAATGTGTATTAGAAAATACGATTATGGGCAGAAAGGTGGAAAGAATATGCTCGGATTTACAATTATACACTTGCTGCCCGTATGTTATGTTTTTATGTGATTAGGCTTTCAAGATGTATTTATTGGTTACTATTGATAGTTTTATTACCTACTATGTTTTAGATAAATATTTAGAATAAGGGAAGGTTATCTCGAGGTAATAGCAAGGTCGTATAATGAGGTATGTAAGGCTACTTGATTTTGTATTTTTTGGCATGAAACATAGATCCCTCCTTGGCACATAAACACACTTACCAACTCTGACACAACTATTAATTGTGTCTCCATTCTTTCATATGTTCATATGCTACCATACATAATCACCTTTGAATCTGCATACATTCTTGGATACCAGGATACACGAATTTATTCTACTAAATAAAGTCTACGCGTTGTTCCGCCTTCTATGCACTTCATTATTTTTTAACCTACTCATTTTATTATGGTGTTGTCTTTTGTGAGTATTTACATGTCATATGTTGTATCTACAGTCCTACAGCTCCAACATTATGACCATTAAAAGAATCATCTCAAAGGTAATTGAAAGATAAAGTAAAGTATATTGCTTATTGATGGGTGGTAACTCGAGAGATGGAAGAATCACCTATCTAGGGTCGATCCTATCGCGGGGGGGAGGGGGGTAGCCCAAGGGGTTACAGGAAAAGCCTAGCCAGGGCCAGTACTGATATAGATTACTGATCAGCTAGTCATTTTTATTACATATTGTGCACAGATTATACAGTAAAGGTAAGGTAATAAAAAGAACATAAAGTACATGATCCCACAGCATAACTAAAGATGGTCTCTTATCCTACAATAGTGCATAGTTCCATTTAAGTTGTTTCTTTATATACACTGTTTCTTGCATTGCACATTCAATATATTATCTCGTACTGACGTCCCTTACTGAGAACCTGCATTTCTTACTGCAGGTACAGGTGCTAATAGATCTCCCAGTAGGAGTACAGGATATCCAACTACTGTTACAATGCTCCAGGTTGCTTCAGAGCTTTATGTGTCTAGAGCTTATATTTTTATATTGTATAGTTAGTCGACGTAAGGCCTGTCCTGACCTTTATCAGATACTTTTTTTTTCTGGAGGCTTTGTAGACTATGTAAATTAAAGTGTGGCCATGTCTCGTACTTTAGACACTGTGCCCCGAACGCCTAGCCATATGCATTTCCTTTTGGCTTGTTATCACTATCTATTTTCTTAAAGGCATGTCAAATATAGAAATCCCTTATAATATGTATAAAAACTGCATAGATATATGTTGGTTCTCGCAGTCCTTATTGGCAATGGGTGTCATTCAGCCTTAATGGGACTTTGGGCGTGACAAATATTTGTCTTTAATATTGTTTTTCTCTTGTTTTGTCTACTTGTTTATAAACTATTTGTTTTTAATGTGTGTATGTGTGTGTGTGTGTATATGTATATGTATATATATATATATATATATATATATATATATGTATGTATGTATATGTTTTCATTGTTTGGTTTTTCTTTATGCCTTTTCTTTAAGGATAAATTATTCAAATTTGTTAGGGTATAGGAAGTTATGGAATAAGGTGAAGTCTGAGTAGTCTCAAGTCCATAACTTTCCCTATTTTTTATACAAGGGTTTTCTTGCAGTATTTCTTTTTCCTTGTAGATGTTTTAATTTTCTATTGAACCGGCATGTTTAAGTAGTGTAGATAATGTGTACATACATAGTAGTATGCTCTTTTGGCGTATACGCTATTTTAAAATGCTTTTTGAATGGTTTTGAAAATTTAGGTACCCCCGAATTTTTGAGATTGTGAGTTAGTCATGCAATCATGCATTTTGATTCTCTGGTGATATTTGTTCTGATAATGTAAAGGTAAGTTGAGGCTTGAAGTATCACCTGTGAGTCTATACTTGATTGTGTGTGCAATGTCATGTGTGTTGTGAGCTTATTTTGTTGCATTCATGTGTCATGTATGAACTCAGAACTTGCCCTATTACTCTAAGACTAGTTTGATGATGTGGTTGATTTGGAAGCGAGCTTAGGCCTTTGTTCTTCTAGTGAGCGCACTTTTTCCTAAATAACCTAGAAAATGTGTTAGTAAACCCTTTTGTTCCTAATGTTTGAGACTCTCATGCACTCATTCCTTCTTGACACCTAACAAGCTTAGTCTTGTTTGATTAAATACCTTGATATTAGCCATGGTCTATCCTCGAACATATGACCCTTGCTAAAAGCCTAAGTTGATGGTGGCTAAAAATGGTGCCCTGATTTGGCGAATAGATATTGTATACTTCACCTCAGGCTAAAAGCCTAAGTTGAGGGTAGCTTTTATTATGGTAAAGTAATAAAAATAAGGTGCTTGGTTCGAAAAGAAACAAAGAAATGAATAATAATGAGTCGGGTGAAGAAAAAGAAAAGAAAGTGCCTTGAATTTCAAAATATAGCAAAAAACGAGTTCAAAATTAAGGAACGATTGAAAGAATAAAGAAGGCACCCGAGGAAAGCTTGGAATAGGATAATAAGGGTGGATTTAGTGAAAATGGTTAGATTATGAATGTTAAAGTGTTGGTACACACGGTTTAAGGAAAGCTTTTAGTCACTATTTACCTATTTCCATACCAAAGCCCCATGAGCCTATGTTACAAGCCGTTAAATCCTTAAAGTGATCCAAATCCACTTTGTCACCAATCTGGAAATTGAGTATACGGGCAAGCATGGTGTTAGATATTTTGCATGAATTTCATTTGTGAGAGTGAGAATGCTTCAACAGTCCCTGAATTCTAAATGTTTTTTTAGTACGTCAGAGGGAATTCTTTTCTATGAGGCCATTTGTACTAATTAATTAGCATATGACTACACCGGTGATTGTGGAAGATTGATGCTCCTTAGCTTATCATAGTTGGGTTGCCAAATGCATCTTTGTGTTTTGTTTTGCTTAGTAACCTTGAATTCTAGTTTTGAAAATTAAAGTTGGGTACCTGAATTAGAATAAATAATATATGTGCCATTAGTATAACTGATATGTGTTTGTCATTGTCTGCTTAGATTGAGTTGTCACTTGAGGACAAGCAAAAATTCTAAGTTGAGAGTGTTGATATGCTATCAAAATATAGTATATTTGATACCTAAAACAAGGTATTTTGTGAGTTCTTAAAGCTGCTTTTTATGATTTTTCTGTATGTTTCTCTTGTTATTGTAGAAAAGGTAGGTTGTCATGATTTTGGAATAAAATTGTAGGTTTTGTTAAAGCATAGGATATCCGAGCTCACCTACGAGTCATAAACAAAGCTACGAGTAGTATGGTGATCTCGTAACAAGAAGTAGAGACCAAAAATTAGAAATTTGCTTAGTGGAGGTCAGCCCTAAGAGGCCATCCTACGAGTTATAGGTCTAATTAAGACTCGTGTAGGTGGAAGCATAGTAGGAAATAGAGAGCCAAAATTTGGACCAAAAATTAAAGACCTAGACTGAGCATATGAGTGAAAGTCCAAGCAATGACTCATACTAGTGGGTCATACCAGTTGAGTCTTAAATTCCAAGAACCTGACACGAGACCCCGATTACAAATCATGGGTCACCCTATGAGTCGTACCTGTGAGGCGTACGAGCTGCTAGCTATCTTTTCTTTATAATATTTAGGGCTAAATGTGTAACTACTATAAATACTTTAAGTTAGGATATTATTTGAGAAGGATTCAGAAAATAAAAACTGAATATCACCTTTGAATATGAGGGTTTTAGTATAGATTTTCAATTTTTCTTGAAAAACATAGTTTTAGCGAGTGTGAATCCCATATTATATTAATTATCAACATATCAAGATTGTGGTTTACAACTTGTGATGCTATTATTCTTCATTGCTTTGGGGGAAACTCTCAACTATGTCTTGTCTTTGCATTTTTTTAGGTTTTGCTTTAGCCATGAGTAGATAATCACCCACAACTTGGGGTTGTGGGAACCATGGGTAGTTGACTTGAGATGACCTAGATTTATTGAATTTCTATGTTTGAGATTTGGCATGTATTATCTATTTCCCTTCATTATGATTGTTTTTTGGTGGTGGCCAACACCAAACTCGGCCTACTGTCATGATCCCGACTAAGGTAGTGACGAATAGGAAAAGGGAGTAAATGACAAGATTCAATTGATATGTTCTCATCTAATCAACCAAACCTGACTAAGGGGAGGTTGACTGGGAGAATAGGTAACAGTTAGTTGGCACACCATAGTTACCGACCAAGCGCCATGGTGAAATTCAACCTTCACCTTCACAATAGACTAGAGAACCTAAGTTACTGTTCTACATGCAAATTTTTAATATTAGGTATGGAGTCTAGGGTAATCAAGTTGGAGAACCATGGTAAACAAAATTCTCAAGTTGTCCCTAATATTGAGTGTTTCCTTGAGTGTTAGTATAGTCATTATTTTACTTTAGGTTTTTGAATCACAAAACCCCTTTTTAAGAGACATTAGTTATAGATACAACAAATGATTAATAGTGAACTCTTAAAGTCAAGCCTTGTATTCCCTATGGATTTGACCCTAACCTTTAGTTTAATTATTGACAGTGACCTCTTTCTTATTTCCTTTGTAGTTATGCTGGAGATATTATTAAAGAGGAGAAATATAAGTGCAGAAAATTTGAAGATGACTTAAATGATTCTATCAAAAATAATATGGCAATCTTGCAGTATAAGAACTTCTGTAAATTATCTTCCAATGCTCTTACCTGGGAAAGACTTGATATGGAAAAAGCTAGTAGACATGAAAATAAGCTTTGGAAACCTAGATCAGATTTCAGAGGTCCATACAAAATGGGAAGGTTTGATGATTCTAAGGCTAGTGGTATAAATAGGTCACCTCAATCCAAGCAAAGAACATCATATTATTTTATAGGTAGCACTCCGAGGCAAGACTCGTGTTCCTACATGTGAACAATGTGGGAAGAATCATTATGGTGTTTGCAGGAGAGTTTCTGGTGCATGTTTTAACTGCAACAGATTAAATTATACAGTGAAGGACTGTCCTAAACAGGTTCCTTCCTTGCCCACTGAAAGCTCAGTTCATAAGCCTTCTACTACTACTCCTTAAACCAATAGGGGTGCAAGATCAAAAAGCATCCAAGAGACTGGATTAAGTGGAGAAAATTAACCTAGTGGGAAAAGGGATACGACAAGAGCTTGTACTATGAAACAGAGGGAAGATAAAGATGGCCAAGACATGGTTGTTGGTAAATTTTACTTATTTGGCTAATGTGTGTTTACATTGTTTGACTCTGGTTCTATACATTCTTACGTTTGTTCATCACTCTTTTTTCCTGAAAAATCTACGAGGCTTGATTATAATATGCTAGTAGAAAGTCCCTTAGTCTACCGAGTTGTTTGTAATTAAATTTATCGAGCTTGTCCCTTTATTATTGAAGACCTACATTTCGTGGAAGATTTTATTGAAATGCCTTTCCAAGATTTTGATGTTACTATTGGGATGGTTTGCCTTTATAACTTTCATACAATAGTGGATTGTAGATCAAATCATGTGATTTTTAAGGACCCTGCATTTTTATATTATTGTATAAGGTGAAAGATCATTGACGTCTAGTATTATTTCAGCGGACTTGGCAAGAAACATGATTGGCAAGGTTGTGATGCATATCTTGCTCTCTTAATTGATATACACTTGGAGAGCCCTAGTCTTAAAGATATACCTACTATGTGTGATTTTCTAGAAGTCTTATCAAAAAATCTTCCTGGGTTACGTCCGAAAACAGAAGTTGAATTTCCAATCAAGCTTATTCCCGGATCTACTCCTATTTCTGTTACTCCTTATAGGATGGCTCTATTAGTAATAAAAAAGTTGAAAACTTAGTTGCAAGAACTTCTTGAGAAGGGTTTTATAAATGATCCCAAAAAGTGCCCAAAAATGGGACTCAAAGGTGCCCAAAATCATAATTTTCATATATCTCAAAATTCGTGTGCGATATAAAAAATCTGACATTCTATTATTGATCATGGGGTCAAATTGAGTAGGAAGTATTTCTAACCCAAATTTTAGAGCAAATGCATCGCAATTTAAATTTTCTAAAATTTGATTATCTAGAATGGATCTGCGTCCATGGAGCAACACGGCTAGGGTGTGGACTATTGTAAAAGTTTCCTCTACGATGGGTCCACATCACAGACTAAATACAAACCTATGTATTTTATTGTTAGTGATTTTATCTCGGTCCAAGGCTTTGGGGTCTTTGACTTAATCCCTCCCATGGGTGAAAATACATTTACTTAGTCATATTTTACCCTCGTATCATACAAAACATTCCCCTATACTCCCTAAACACTTAGACAAATATTCCAACCCAAATTTAAAGTCCCAAAACTCATTCAAATCTTAAGGTTCTCATTCAAGCTTTAAGTCTCCATTTCCAGTTTTCTTCAAACATTCTCCAAAGTCAAGGTATGTGGGTTTCAACAATTGGGTCCTTTCACCCATGGTGCACAGGCTTTCTTTTTACCTAAAATACACGTTTCTAAGTTGATTTTACTTATGGCTTTTCTATTATGAATTTTACTATGAGATTTGTTGGGGTTTTGTAAAAGTGTAACTGTTTTAGCATGTTTTGAGTTATGAATCTTTAATCTATCTTGAGATTTGATAAAGTTTTTTGACACAAATAATATGATGATATCACCAAATATTAGTGGGATGATTTACTTCAAGATTTCTTGCATGATTTCACTATTTAATTGCATGGTCTTACACTAACATTACACACCCACCAAGTGTTTGACAAAATATCTGGTTTAGGGTTCTTGAGATATTAATGATCTATTGCATGAGCTATGACTTGTATAACTTTATGATGATGAAAGGATGCTATAAATGTGTCATGAAAAGTATCTATAGTATTAGAGTTGATCATTTTCCTCATTCGGGGGGTAGTAGGCCTGAATTATCATGTTGGGGGTATGTACCTCAATTGTCTCGCTTGGGAGTTAGTAGTCCCTTGTAACCCTGTTAGGGGGTTTGTACCTCAATTGCCTCTCTCGGTAGGTAGTAGTCCCATGCAACCTTGTTGGAAGGTTAGTACGTAAATTGCCTCGCTAGGGGGGTAGTAGGCCTGTGCAACATTGTTGGGAACACTTAGGCCCAAGACATAAAAGTCTTGAACTGAAAAATTAAAACAGGCACCAAAAATAATAGGGGTACGTCATGGAAGTATGGTGGATTTGTCTCCAGAAACTGCATTTTCTGCATAAACTAGTTCTATAAAAATGGGCATGAATTCTTCATCCTAACTTGGAATGTGGTGAAACTAAGTGTATTAGAAAGCTAATTCAAAGAAATTTACGTTGGTATGTCATGGGCAACTCAATTCTTTGTGTAATAAGATATATGCCCCTTCAAATTTGACCTCCTAAATAGCATCTTTTGAGATTTTTGAATTTTGATATGGTTTCTCTAAAATAAAGGTTAGAACCATTTCCCACATAATTTGACCCCCTGAACAAGAATGTGAAGTCAGATTTTTAAAATAACTAATAAATTTTTAAATATATGTAAATTACAATTTCGAGTACTTCTGAGGCACATTTTCAGGCACTTTTTCGGGTCGTTTCAAAGGCTTTGATGAAATAGGGCAAGGTGGAGGTTTTCTCACAAGGGGGATATGGTTCCCTTAGGAACCAAGGCAGGTTGTGTATGGCTTGTGTTGATGGATTGAGAGAGAAGATTCTTGATAAGGCTCATAATTCTTCCTATTCTATCTACCCTGGTTCTACTAAGATTATAGAGATTTGAGAGAGGTGTATTCATGGGGAGGTATTAATAAAGATATTTCCAAATTTATATCTGATTACCATAGTTGCCAACAAGTCAAAGTTGAACATCAAAGGCCGGGTCGCTTAACAAAAGACATAGAGGTTCCTACTTTGAACTGGGAGAAGATTAACATGGATTTTGTGGTTGGATTTCCTAAGACTAGAAAGGGTTTTGATTCTATTTAGGTTTTAGTTGATAAGATGACAAAGTCGGCTCATTTCTTACTGGTTAAGACTATTTATGGAGCCGAAGACTATGCTAAATTGTACATTCATGAGTTGGTGAGATTGCATGGGGTGCCCTTGTTTATTATATCAGATTATGGTGCTCCATTTACTTCACACTTTTGGAGGTCTTTCCGAAGAGGTCTTGGAATTAATTTAAAGCTTAGTACAACTTTTCACACTCAAATAGATAGCCAAGCCTAAAGAACTATCCAAACTATTGAGGATGTGCTTAGGGCTTGTATTTTGGAGTTTAAGGGTAGTTGGGATAATCATCTTACATTGATTCAATTTGCTTATAACAATATCTACCATTCTAGTGTTGGCATAGCTTCTTTTGAGGCCCTCTATGGTATACATTGTAGCTCACCAATTGGGTGGTTTGAAGTGAGAGAAATGGATTTGTTTGGTTGGAGCGGTTTATGTATGTTGTGTAGAATGTAAGGTTGACTATAGAATGGTTGGAAGCAGACCAAACTCGCCAAAAGTCCTATGCAAATATTAGGAGAAGAGAGCTTGAATTTAAAGTTTGTGATTGAGTCTACTTGAAGGTGGCACCCATGAAGGGTATGGTTCATTTTGGTAGGAAAGGTAAATTAAGTCCAATTTGTGGATCCTTAGAGGTTGATGAGGAGGATTTGTAAGGTGGCCTAATGATTTGAAATTGCCTAGTGAAATGGAATTGGTCCATCTGGTCTTCAATGTGTCTATGTTGAGGAAATATATGGGTGACCCTAATGTTATTGTGCCTCTAGAAGTTGCGGGGGTGGTTGAAGACAACTTAAAACATGTAGAAATTCCTATAGAGATATTCGATTGTAATGACTCCAAAAAGTGCCAAAAAAATCCCTTGAAAGTGTCCAAAATCGTAATTTTCATGTATCAAAAAATTTGTGCGCAATATCAAAAATCTGACATCATATTTTTATTCAGGGGGCATTTTGTGTGCAAAATGGGTCTAACCCTAATTTAAGAGCAAACAATTAGCAATTTTGATTTTTCAAAATGTATTTCCAAAGGGCTTTTCGCTCCCCTAGCGCGACGTGCCGAGAGCGTACACTAAGGTTACTTTTGGTCAAGTTTTGACTCTGTCCAAGACTTTTATGTGTTGGTCCTAATGTTCCAAAACATTAAAGTACCTACACATAGCCATTTTTAACCCTTATATCATTCTAAACATTCCCGAATACTCATTCAAACACTTAGCCAAATATTTTACTCCTAAACACAAGTCTTGAAACCCTCTTTAGATCTAAGGATTTCCTCTCAAGCTTTAAGTCTCCATCTCCAATCTTCATTATATTCATTGCTAAAACTAAGGTATGTGGGTTTCTCTTATGAGTTCCTTTCACCCATGATACACAAGCTTCCTTTTATTCCAATTTGTATGATTTGAAATTGCTTTACAGCTGGGTCTATCTTATTATGAAAATTATTGCACACTATTTTGGGGTTTATGAAATTGTGACTGTTTTGCTATGTTTTAAGCTATGAAATCAAGATCTATTGTAAGATTTGATGAAGGGTTTTGATGCATATTGCTTGAGGGTATTACCTAGTATCTATTAAAGGTTTTACATTGAATTTTCTAGCATGATTTCTCTCTTGAATTGTATGGTTTTATACTAGCATTGCATACACTCTAGGTGTTTGATAAAATGTCTAATTATGGTTTCTTGAGAAATTGAAGATCCAATCAATGTCCTATAAGTTGAATGGCTATATGATGATGAAATAAATGCATGTATATAGTGATCTCTATATAGTTTTGGAATGTGACCATACCCTATCTGGGGGTTGTGTGCCGGGTAACCATGTTAGGGGTTTACACTCATCAACCTATCAGGGGGGGTTTGTACTTCGGCACCATGGCTGGTAGGGTGCGGCTATCCACCAACCTTGTTGGGGGTTTGTACCTTTCAACCTATCAAGGGGTTTGTACTCTGGCACCACAGGTGGTAAGGTGTGACGATCCACCAACCTATTGACGGGGTTTTTACCTTAATCACCAAGAGTAGTAGGTTGTGATGATCCACCAATATTTTAATGGTCTCTTATTACATATATGTAATGTACTATGTAAGTATGTTTTACTTAAGTGTTAATTATACATACTATATTGTTATTACGCTAGCTATTGTCTATCTCTATACATTTTGACTATGATGCCTATCTCTTGTTGCATTGTCTACATATTTACTGCATTCAAATTACTAATGCATACTCTATGCCTACATTATGTCACCATGTAGGAACAGAAGCATCTCTTGATCCTCCTCATCCTCTATGTGGCTACCATCTTTCTTTTAGATATGTATTGAGTATGAGGGTGATCCCGGTTACTTATCTTGGCCCACACTCTTATCTATTTAGTAGAGGTGTTATTGCACATGTTATGTATCTATGCTTGAGTCTTGATTCCCTTGTTACGAGATGTTATGATATGGAAGTTTACCCTTAGTCCATTTTCCTTGTTATGCCTATCTCTTAATGTCATATTTATTGCTTCCCTGACCAAAGATGTGTAATGATATGCTACAAGGCTTGTTTGGGGTTCCCTTTGGTTCCCCATTCACCAGTCACGTCTAGGCCCTAGGCTTAGGTCATGACAATGATGGGTTCGAATAATCAACCGATTAAGTCCTATTATTTCAGGACAATAAAATGGAAAGGTGTCTAGCTCTAACATACTTAGTGCTCAAAATAGGAACTTGTGTGACTTTAGTGAACTTAGTCCACTCCTACGCTTGGCAATATAGTTAGTAGGTTCGAATTTGATATACTTTCACTCAATTTGGTGTTCAATACTCCTCCAAGAGTCAATGCTCATAAAACAATCAATCTAATCTATCAAATTAGTGAGTCTCTTAATGGACTCATTCATCTCATCAGTTTTATCAAACCAATCTTTCAACAATTTGACAATTCAATCCCATCGACCTTTCCAGGGGTTAATTAGACAACCATGTAGGAGGGCTTTTGATTTCGACCCAACTTTAGAATTTAATTAAGAAGATTCATAGGACCATCGAGTTTGACCTACCTAATCATACTCATATCACAATCACAGTCAACATTCTCAAATCAAGACTCTAGGCTCAATCCATAGGTTCGTTCATGCATTTTTTTGAAATATATAATTTATAAGAAAATAATTCATGAAATATAAGTATAAAGGTCAACACTTTCGTAGTGTCTCTATTACCATCAATACGCACACATGGAAGAACATTCTCATGTTTTATTTTAGCTTTAAATACCTGGAAGAGAAAAATCTCTTGAAGAATCCCTTGGTTTGCAGTTGAAGATGAAGAACCCTAGCCACTTTTTTGGAAGAATGTGGAATACAAGATTATGATATTTTGGGGGATTTATGCCTTAATGGGAGGTTATAAGGATATATGATAGTCTTAGGGAAGTTATTTAGGAGTAAAGTGAGGAATAACCTTTTGGAAAATTCAAACAATCTTCAAAATTGAAAAGAATGACCGTTTGATGAGTTTCGATGGCCAAAACGATGGTCTAGGGAACCCACCGCTGAATGATTTGGCCGTACACTAATAAGGTCTTATGTTCACACTGTAATAAAAAAATGGTCATTGTCAGCAATTAACCTAACCACAGGTTAGGGGAATCTACAGAGAATACAGTGCTTGACTACAAGACTTCCCTATTAATCATTTCAAGCACCAATAACTAAAATCTCTAAATGGGGGGTTGTTGTTCAAAAACAAAATTAAAATTATGACTATACTATTACACACGAAAATAGTCAATTTTAGGGAAAACTTGGGAATTGTGTTCTCCATGGTTCGTTGACTTAATTACCCTAGGTAACGTAACCACAACTGAAGATTAGCATGTAGGACAATAACTGAGGTTCTTCCATCCCTCTTGTGAAGGTGAAGGTTGAATTTCATAATGGCGCTTGTGGGAAACCATGGTGTACTAACTAACCGTTACCACTTGTCCCAGTCGATCACCTCTTGGTAAGGTTTGGTTGATTAGATGAGAAGACATCGATTGAATCCTGTCATCTACTTGCCTTTTCCTATTAGTAACTACCTTGGTGGGGATCGTCATAGTAGGCAGGGTTTGGTGTTGGCCACTACCAAACGACAATCATAATGAAGGAAAATAGACAATACATGCAAAAATCCAATCATAGAAATGCAATAAACCTAGGTTATCGCAAGTCAACTAGCAGTGGTTCCTACAACCCCAAGTTATGGGTGCTTAACTACTCATAGCTAAGGCAAAACAAGTAAAAATACACATACAAGACATAAATAAGAGTTTTACCAACAACAATACAGAAAGTAGGCACCACAAGTTGCAAACTCATAAGCTTGATTGATCAACAATGAGTACAAGAAAAGATTTACAATCTCAAAAATGGGTTTCCCAATAGAGAAAAATAAACTAATCTAAAAACTAAGAAAAGATTCAAAAGATGATTCTAAAATATATCCTGGTCGAACTCTTTTTTACATTCCCAACTTAAATTGTATACAGTATTTAGGAAATAACCCTAGAATTTACATAGAAAAGACAACTGACAGTTGATAAGTCTCACAGGTACGACTCATACAATAGCCTATGGGTCCTAGTCGGGGCCTCGTACCAGGTTCTTGGCATCTTCAACTAAACTAGTACGACCCATAGGTATGAGATGCTACTTGAGCTATGAGTCGTATGTTCCTCTCGGTGGTCTTCAATTTTTGGTCCAATAATTTGGCTTTCTGATTCCGACTATGAGTCCACCTATATGAGTCATAGTGAAACTTATGACTCATAGAATGGCCTCGTAGGGGTGACCTTCACTTACCAGATTTTTAAATTTTTAGTCTTTAATTCTTGCTACGACATTCCCTACGACTTGCAGCTTAGGCTACGACTCATAAGTGTGCTCGTATGTCCTATGCTTCAGCAAAATCTGCAACTTTTCTTCAAAATTATGCCGACCTAATTTTTCCCTCAAGAAAAACACAAAAACACATAAAAACTATGAATAGTCGCAATTAGAATTCACAAAATCTCTTGTTTTAGGCATCAAATGTGCTGTATTTTGATAGCATATGAACAACGAATGGGGGCCTTAGGTTGCCATTTTTGATAGAATCCAAGCTTTCACGCAGCGTTTCAATGGTATAAAATCAGCAGAATGCTAAAATTTATAGATTTCGCAAGCTTCAATAAAATGGTCATAAAATTTTACTCCAAACTCTGATTAAGGAAAAATTGAATGCGTTGGAAGATAAATCAACAATATACAATTTGATATATTATGGGTTACCAAAATCATTATTTGCTAAGAGATATAACCATTAGAAATTTATCCTTCTATGAACTCTCACAGAAACCTATCCAACTGAAATGTTTTGAACTTGTCTTAGCCTTGGGTGTCCTTTATGACCTTTGTAACAACCCATAACTCTATTGATAGGATCCAAATTCTTTTGTCATAAGTATATAAGCTTGAACCTAGTGATACCTTACTTTTCCCTATATTGTAATGCTCATTTATATATGTGTGAAGTGTGTTAGAAGTGGAGTAGGTTCATAAGAGACCTCTAATACTTAGTCAAGTTCAAAACTTTTCTATCAATTAAGGTTTTCACACTAATATATGCAAAGGTCAACTTTAAATAACTATAACTCTCCTTATCCAAATAATTAGGTGGACTATGACCTATTAAATAAAAGTTCTTTGAATTAGCTTTCCAAAGCATCTAATGTCACTTTAATCATCATTCAATGTAAGAAGTTATGACCATTTTACTATAGACTGCCAGTGTAGAGTTGTTTCTATAACCCTGACTTACAGGTCGTAGATTGAACTAAGATTGATACTATTAGCTCATGGAATGTCTCCTACAATTTTGTTTTTGGGCCCCAAACTCCATGGACCCAACTGTAGGTCTTAAAAGGTTCTATGGGTTCTAGTTTAGGACTGTAGTATGAGTTTCACGACCCCAAAATATACCTTAGTTTCTAAGAATGAATTCTACAGTCCGTATAAGCTTCTACGTGTCGTAGATAGTTGCGTAGACAACTTAGACTATGTTTATAAACATCATATTTTCATTCTTTATCATGCTTTACACCTAAACTTATTAGTGTTTAACCTAATGAATTCCCTAAACATGATTCATCAACATCATGACACACAAAGCATTCTCCAAACTTAGAACACTGTTTCAAGAGGAGAAAAGCTAGGGCTTTCTAGCACCTTCTTTAGTGTTTCTAAGAATCTAATTCTTCCAGGTATACAAGGCCCTCCACAAGTCATCTTACATTTGTTTTCGTACCTTTAACTGCTACTCTTTACCGAGGATCAAATTTATGAGTTGAGATGAGATTTTCTCTATTACTAGTTAATTTCATTGAAATACTTGTTCATGTATTTTTCTTGATAAAAATCATGGCCTTTACTAATTTTACTATTGAATTAAGCTTCTGAGTCAAGATTACATAGTTATTTTTGCATTTCTAAGAACCCTATATATTTCATGAAAAGCTATTATGCCTACAATACAGAGTTCAAAAATTATTTAAAGCTTCTATATTTGCAAGATAGCTTAGTATTATAATTATGTTTTTGAGACACTTTGACTTGATACAACTGAGACATGTTGTGAAAAGTTTTAAAAAGCTAGAGTTGGCTAAGTCCCAAATGATTGAAATAGGTATATTATATAATTTTATTCTTAAAGTTATGAGCATGATAAAAGTTATTTTGGGAGTAGTATTCAGAATCAACACGAGTGAGAGTAATAATAACTTAAACTCATAAACTACATAGTAAGCTGATGTGTTATCAAAATACAACACTTTTGATGCTTAAAGCTTAGAAGTTTGTATGTTCTCAATATGATGTTAGTTATTGTATGTGTTTTTGTGTTATATTTGCAGGATTAAAAGTTTGGCGTTGATTTCTGGAAGAAAGTGCAGAAGTTGCTGATTTAGATGCAATGAGACTTTATGGGTCGTATTTTACTCTACGGGTTGTCAAGTAGTTTCGTAGATAATCCTAGTGAGGGGCTGATTTTCTAAAGTTGATTCTATGAACATGCAGATGGATTATGGATTGGATTATGAGTCGTAGAATATGGTTTATGCACTGGGGATCAAAGGTTAGTACTTTCTAAAGATTCATCAAACGAAACTCCTTACCGATCGTAAACTAATTTACGAGTAATAGAGGGGTATGGTAGATTTGTAGTCTAGTTTCTTAGTAGTACTGTACGAGACCTCGATTAAGGGTCGTGGAATACAATATGGTTCATAAACCTATTTGTGAAGCGTGTCAACCTAGCTCTCCCATTATGTTTAGGACTTATATTTTAAATATTATAAATGGATTTTCAAGTTATTTTTTTATAAAGGGTACAGATTATACTAGAGCACTGAACTATTAGAGAGGAAAAACAGTAAGATAACATTGGAGAAGTTTTGAGAAACACTTGTACTTTTATTTCATCTTAAATCTTGTTATTCTTTTTGAAGTTGGATTTGCTTGTTCTCAATTCAATTGTGTAAGTGCTCTATTATGTTATTCCAATTCATAAGTCTTGCATCTACATAGATCATGAGTAGCTAAATCCACAACTAGGGTAGTGGGAACCAGAAGAACTAACAAGGTAAAATTGGACAATTTCATAATTCTTAGAAAGTGTGTATGCATGTACTAATTAAATCTCTTCAATTTGCACATTTTTTAGTGGTAACATTAGAACTCACCTAGTAATACGGACTAGACCAAGGTAGTAATAAATTAAAAAAAATATTAATTAACAGGAATCAATTGATGTGTTCTCATCTAATCAATAAAACTAGGCAAAGGGGAGGTTGTACTACGACTAATAGTTAAGGTTTAGTAATGCACACTACAAAGATAGGCAAAGTTACGTAGTGAAATTTACCTCTCGCTTGCACCAAAGAGTTTGGTGAACTTAACTTACTGTGCTATATGCTACACACTAGAAACAAATTATGTTATTTGGTGATACTATATTCGAGAATCATAGGGAACATAATACCAAAGTCTCTCTCCATATTGATTTCACTTTTGTGTTAGTTAGGTTTACTTTTCTATTGATTACTGCAACCCTCCCCCACATCTTTGGGGAAGTAAGTTGGTTAATCACTCAAATTACAGTAATTTAATTCTCTTAAGTCTACGTATTCCGTTGGTTTTGGTCCTAACCTTGGTTAGGTTCTATTTCTTGACCACGATAACTTTATCCTAAAAATGAGGTGTAACTTAGGCGATATCAAGATTTTCGGGTCATTGTTAGGAAGTACGACTAGAGTTAGTTAATCAATAGTGATTTTGGTATTAATTATTATTTCCTATATTTTACATTTTTTATTGTTTTTGTTTCTTTGCAAGTTGTAAGTGTAGTGTATGCCCAACATGCAAAGTTGAGGCAGACCTTTGACGCTATTTGACCCAAAAATCCATAAAATACTGAGAAGAATGATCCAAGATAATGCCAACAATGTGGCTAATGTATCTCTGAACAAGAATGACAATAAAAATGCTAATCATGAGAACCTAACTCCTCTTGAGGACATTACACAGTAGCCTCATTATTTTAGTGCCAATTCTTATCAGTGGGAAAAATACAGGCTAAATCTTATGGCTATAAAGTTGACTGGAGCTATTGTGTTACCGCTAATACTGGCTGACACCAAGTTTGTAGTCTCTAGTGGGTTACTTCAGATGCTACATAATCGTAGATTATTTTCAAGGTTATAATCAGAGGATCCTCCTAGCCATCTACACAACATTGCACTCATCTATAATAGTGTATTAGGAACACAGAATATGTCTATGGATGTTGTATGACATTGTGTATTCCCATTGTCTCTTAGAGGAAATGTAGCACTATGGCGATTTAAGATTTTGTAGAGTTCAATCACTAGTTGGGCTGAATTGCAGTAGGCCTTTTTAGAGAGGTACTTCCCTAGATCGAAGAAGCTCAAATTTAAACCAAATCAACAACTTTGAGCAACTTCCTAGTGACTCAATCCATACTATGTGGGAGTGATTCACCAAATGCTTGAGTGTCCCAGACCATAAGATAGTTGATATTGCCTTGGTTGAGATCTTCTACCATTCTTTTGATGAGAACAATCAGGCTTGTGCTGACACGGTCATCATGGGCAAGTTCTTAGACCAGTCATTTGCAAGAATCATAGAAAAGATGGAGAGAGTGGTCAAGACTAATCATGCATGGGGAAACAAACTACCAAAAGTTTTTGCACTACCAATGTCAATCCAAAGCAATTAAATATAATTGAAGAAAGTATGCAAGAGCTTACCTGAATTCACACAGGTAGGTAGATGATGATGAATCAGAACCAAGAGCGAGTCAATGTTGTAGTTCATCAACCTCCACATGCACCCATGTATGATGAGCTTTATTATAAAGAGGGCATCTACTTTATTGTTGATTAGATAGGGTGTTTCCAAACAAATGCCCAAGGATCCAATTAGTATTATTGGTGCCAAAGTAAAGAAAACCAAGGTAAGAACTTCAACAAAGATGTAGCTTTCGGGGACAACCATGGTGGATACTATGATTGGAACAAGGACTAGAATGAGATACAAATTGGGGTCTCAGAGATATCTTCAGAAATGGTCCATATGTTCTACTATATAATCGTAATGCAAGTACAAGTACCTCAAGAATTGAGGAGATGTTTGATCACCTATTGAAGAAAGCTGATTCATAGGATAAGACGTTGAGGGGGACGAAATCTGAAATCTCTAGTATTAACAAGAAAACTAAGTCCCATTTTGTGGCTATCAAATAGCTTGACCAACAGTTTGGTCAAGTGTCGACTCAACTCAATTATTGTCAGAAGGGTATATGGCTTAGCAACATAGTTCAGAACCTTAGCAACATAGTTAGAACCCTAAGAATGAAGGGCAATGCATGTCAATTACTTTTGTGGTGGCAAGAGCACCATTGATCCTCCTATGCCAGTTGATAAGGATGATGTTTGAGAGGAGATAGCTATGGCTAAGGATGCAGGTATATGAGATGATTATGACAAAGGTGGGCGTGAGTGAAGTTACTGATACACCATAGAATTTGAATCCCATTCCTAGCCCTCATCCTCCATTCCCTCAAAGAATAAAAAATATGGAGGAGCAATGCAAGTCAAGTACTTTCACTCCATGCCAAAGCAACACTCCATCAACAACCCTTTTATTGAGGCATTGAGAAAGATGCCAGGATATGCAAAGTACATGAAGGACCTGGTTACAAAGATGCATACTATGAGTCAAGAGCTCTCCTAAGAGCTTCAATATTCTAGTGCTATTGTTACGATGTCCTTGGTTTAGAAGCGAGAAGATCCTGTTACTTTCACGATTCCCAACACTATTGGTGATGTGGAGTTTCCAAGGGCACTATGTGACCTAGGTGCCAGTATTAAGTTGACGCCTCTTACAATTTTCAAGAAGCTAGTATTGGTAGGCCCTACTCTAAAAAGCATGCGAGTATTGATGGTTGATTGCATGGTGAAGAAGCCTATGCGGATACTATATGATATGCTAGTCAAAGTTGAGAAGTTCATATTCCCTGACAACTTTGTGATCCTAGATTGTGAAGTAGACTTTAATGTCCCAAATATCTTGGGAAGACCAATCCTGTCTACTAGGCGAGCACTAGTGGATATAGAAGTTGGTTAACATAGGTTCAAATTGAACAACAAAGAGGTTGTCTTCACCTAAGTTGAGCGTAGCTACCAAAAGTGGCCCTTGTTTTGAGGATAGATATTGTACACCTCAATTCAGGCCAAAAACCTAAGTTGAGAGTGGATGGTTTAGGTAAAGCACAAAAATAAGGGGGAAGCTAGTGATACGGTGAAACGGAGAAAAATCATATACTGGGTTCAATAAAAATAAGTGATGCCTTAGTTTTAAGTTAAAAATAAAAATGAAGTATAAAATCAAGGTACAAAGGCTAAAAAATGAAAAGAAAGCACCTAGAAAAGCTTGAAATAGTAGAAAGGGAGAATCAAATGGAATGTAATAGAGTTGGTAGGGAAAAATTGTAAGACAATGTAGTGTCAAAGAGGTCCTTTTGTCACTATATTCCAAAAATACCATACCAAAGTCCCCTGAGCCTATGTTACAATCCTAGAAAGTCTTGAAGTGATCCTTGTCCTAGTATTTGAAGGTCATAGTCATGATTATAGGGGCATGCCTATGGTATTAGGCATGATGCATGAATAACTTTTGTAAGCGTAAGTGATTTTTTATAGTCTCAAGTTTAAATATGAAAACATCATTGAGTGTTTGATATGAAACTTCTTTCTATGAGGGCACTTGCATTGCATTGATAGCATTAGACTTACTCAGTAATTGTAGATTGTTTATTGTACCTCATTTTTTATAGTTGTATTGTCACATGCGCTAGTTTGTACTGGTTTCCTAGATGGTATCTGTTTTATTTTGAAAAGTGGGTAGTTGAGTTTATGATTGATGTGATATATGCCATTGGGTTGAGGTTTGTGTGTCACTGTATTACTTATATAGATTGAGTACATGCAATAGTTTTAAGTTGAGGGTGTTTATGTTATCAAAATACAACACTTTAGATGCTTAAAACATAGAATTTTATGTGTTCTCAATGTGATGTTTGTTGGTTTTATGTGTTCTTGTGTTATATTTGTAGGATTCAAGGGTTGGCCTTAATTTTGGGATCAAAGCACAGAAGTTGCATATTTAGATATAGTATGAGACCCTTTACCGACCATAATTCACTATACGGGTCGTTAAATGGTTTTGTTGATAATTCTATAAAGGTGCTGATTTTTTGAAGTTCATTCTACAAGCATGTAGATGGGTCATGGATTGAATTACGACTCGTACAATATGGTTCAAGCCGTGATGATAAGAGATTAATAATTTCTGAAGATTCATCAGACGAAACGTCGCTATGGGTCAGAAATCATTTTATGAGTTGTAAAGGGGTATTGTAAACTTGTAGTCTAGCTTTCTAGAAGTACTATACAAGACCCCGATTATGGGCTATGGAATGCAATACGACCCGTAAACTTGTTCGCGAAGTCTGCCAACCCAGTAATCCTATTATGTTTAGGATATGTATTTTAAATACTATAAAGAAGTTTTTAGGTTATTTTTCATAGAGGGGATGCATAGTACACAGAGAACTCAACAATTAGAGAGGACAAATATTGAGATAACTTTGGAGAAGTTTTGACAAACACTTGTACTTTGATTTCATCTTTAATCTTGTGATTTCTTTGAAGTTGGATGTGCTTATTCTCAATTCAATTGTGTTAATGCTCTATTATCTTTTTCCAAATCATAAGTCTTGCATCTAGACAAATTATGTTAGCCAAATCTATAACTAGGGGTACGGGAACAATAAAGAACTAAGAAGGTAAAATCTGATAATTCATAATTCTTAGAAAGTATGCATGCATGTATTAATTATTCTTCTCGATTTGCATATTTTTAGATGGTGGCTAATATTAGAACCCGCCTAGTATTACCGATTGGAACAAGGTAGTAAAGAATAGAAAAAAAGATTAATTAACAGGATTTTCATTGATGTGTTCATGTCTAATTAACTGAACTGGGTGAAGGGGAGGTTATACTGGGACTAATAGGTAAGGGTTAGTATTACACACTATGGAGATGGGCTAAGTCACATTGTTAGATTCACCTCTTGCCTGGACCAAAAGGTTTGATGAACTTAACTTAATATCTTGCATGCTACACACTACAAAAAAGAATTAGATTATTTGTTGATACTTAGTTAGGGAATTGTGCATAACATAATACCCTAGTTTCTCTACATATTGATTTCACTCTTGTGTTAGTTAGGTTTACTTTTCTATTAATTATTGCAAAAACTCCCCTATGGTGAAGTAAGTTTGTTAATCACTCAAATTACAGTAATTGAATTCTCTTAAGTCTACATATTACCTTAGGTTCGACCCTAACCTTATTTAGGTTCTATTTCTTGACAACTATCACTTTATCCATAAAAAGAAGGTGTAATTTGGCGACATCACTAGCGTAGGATAGGATTGTACCAAAAGTATATCTTTGCACTTGCCACTGAGATGGCCCAATTTCAGGATGGATCCACTCCACTAGTTTTTGTCCCTTACTTTAGCAGAGTATGCGATGGCTTTAGCAGCATGGACAAGATGTTGTATCATCACGAGCCTCGTTGTGATGGTTGTCAGTTAAAGAACCCCAATCTAAAGTATATTTATGTTTGCATTGAATCATATGTTTTGCTTATATTGTATTGGTGATTTCACTGCGTTATTTTCTAAGTTATGTATGCTATCCGAAGTTTTATTGTGGCCATTTTACACATTGTATATTCCACAAACTGATGCCTTTTGGCATTGCATCATTTTATTATGCTGATTCAGGTACCTATTATAGCAGACATTCAGTAAGACAACTTTTTAGTGGTAGTTGGTGAGGCCACCTCATTGTCAAAGGTCTCGAGTCAGTTAATTTGACATATTTATTTATTTTATAGTCAGGTAGCCATGGGTATTGTTATGGCACCTATTTTTAGTTTAGTACAGGCTTCATAGAGGGAGTTAGTTAGTCTGTCTAATCTATTCATTTGAATATTTGAAGCATGTATTAGTATTTTTATCAAAAGATATTTTTGAGATTTTATATACAATATGGTTTATATTATTTGAGTTTATTAAATGTTTTGAAGGTTAACCTTATAAACCTTCCACATGCATGTTAAGTCTTTAGTTGAATGAGTTATTCAGGCCAAGGGTTCAATTGTGGACCAGTAATTGTTTCTAAGTGTCAACCATGTCCACGATATAGGCTAAGGGCATGACAACATCAAACAACATCTGACACACTTCAAATACTTTAGAAAAAAATATAACATTCATTCACCACTTTGAAGTTATTTGATCACCCAATTGCATAGATTTTCATATTGAAACTCAATCGAAAAGAAATGTTTAATCTCAAATTTGTGTTAAAGGATTTTTGTGACCTTAATGCATCTCAAATCTATCCTACCAATATACAATAGGCTTAATACCAATATTGAATATTAAAATCACTTAGTGTAATCCCATACACATAAGAGGGAAGTTTAGATCTTAGCTTATGAATCTTCAAGGTGTTTTCCACAATTTCGCAGACAAAATATAGCATTCTCTTTTGCTTAGATCGTATGGAATGTAAGAATTATTTTAAATTCTGTTGCAACTCCTATTTTGTTCCATCACTTGACTACTTATTATTTATGTAACTCCCCACATCTTCCAATACTAGCACTATGCAAATAAAACATGATATGGTTAGGTCAAATTAGCGCCCATTTTTCTTAAAGTGCTTGAATCTCAAATTAGAGGGAAATATGTATGTCTAAGGGTGAAGAGGGTCAAGTGTAAATAACTTTTAAGTAAAATTAAGGATATCTCGACCTTAAATGTGGTGAAGAAGTGAGGTGCTTGAAGGACTTAGGAAGCCAGCAGGTGAGTCACCTACTTGCTTAGCTTAAATTTGCTAGCTAAACGGAGAGGAGGCCTGACGTTGAATTTGTCCATGCTCGATAATGAATAAAGTATATGTTTAGAGTGTAACTTTAGTCCATCTTTTACCATTGTAAATGGACAATACTTACAGCCAAATATGAATAATAAAATGGCCCAAGTACATCACAGTGCACTTGACTAATAGGGAACAAACTAAGTGAAGAGGAATTAGGAAAATGGGCGCAACCAAGGCCTATCAATTTTGAGACCTATTTAGGCCCAAAAGTGAGGTCCAAGCTACTGTACCACATGCTTATTAATATATATTAATATGTCGTAAAAATATAAAGTGAAAGGCGGCCAAAAAGAATCTTTAAAAGGGACTAAAAAATAGACCCTTAAATCATTTCACTTTGGAACAAATTTTAAGCTGCCTAAAGACTTTTGTTTCTTTACTACACTTCACAAGGAAGCCAATACAACCCTCTTGGGTTCCTGAAGGAAAAATGAATCTTAAAGGCTAAGGTAAGAGTAAATATCCATATATTTGTTATACTTATACCATGACAAACAAGAAGTATATGCTACTAATGCTTGTGCTGGAAATTTGGACAGTATGTATCCTAAGGATTGTTGTGAAATTTTTTTGCTATTCAAGAGGATTTTCTCTTCTTCTTGAGCTGAATTATGAAGTAAGACTTATGTTTTGACAAGGTATAGTTTGTTAGTGATATAACTAAGCTTCTGCACCACTTTTACAGTTCTCAAAAATGAGTTCTGATAAGATATCACAATTTTGTTCTTAATAAAAACTTGTGGGTTGATGGATGGAAAGCTATTTCCTCACATTCTTCATGACTGCTTTGGTACTATTATAAAACTGTTTTAAGACTTTTTTTATGTATAGATGTGTTGAGGATAATTTGAGTAAAGTTCAAATGTGTTTGGGATTATCGTCGTCAAAATATAGCGAAAGGATGTAATGTTATACCCCCTATTTGTATGTTGCATAGAATTGTTATGTGTTGTTCTTTGTGGGAAATTGTAAGATAGTTATGGCATAAAACAGGCTACACATGATATGTATATGAGAATGTGTATTATAAAATACGATTAGGAGCGAAAAGGTTGAAAGAATATGCTCAGGTTACAATTACCCGCTTGCTGCCAATATGTTTTTTTTTTAGATTGGGCTGCCAAGGTATATATATTAGCTAATAATGCTAGTTTTATCACTACTAAGTTATAGATAAATTTTGGAGGAAGGAAAGGTTATCTTGAGGTAATAGCGAGCTTGTATAGCGAGGTATGTAAGGCTACTCGATTTGTATTACTTTCCATGAAATCGAGATTATTTATTCCTTGGCACATAAAGGCACTTACCAACTCCGACACAACTGTTAACCATGTTTCAACTCTTTCACATATTTGTATTCTCCCATACATAGTCACCATCAAATATGCATACATATACTAAGTTACATGAGTTCTTGTTGCTAAATAAAGTTCATGAGTTGTTTCATCTCATACTCATTTCATTATCTATGTAACATACTCCTTTTATTATCTTGTTGTCTTGTATGATTATCTACATGTCATACGCTACATATATAGCCCTACAACTCCAATATAGTGACCACCAAAAGAATCATCTCAAAGGTAATTGAAAGGTAAAGTATATTGTTTATTCATGGATAGTATCCCGAGGGGTGAAAGAATCACCTAGCTAGGGTTGATCCTATCACGAGGGATGGCCCAAGGTATTAAAGGAAAAGCCTATCCAAGGTCAATCCCGATATAGATTTACCACTGATCAGCTGACCATTTGTATTACATATTGTGCAAAGATTATAGGTTAAAGATAAAGTAACAAAAAGAACATAAAGTATATGATCTCACAGTATAACTAAAGGTGGTCTCTTATCTTACACCAGTGCATAGTTTTATTTGAGTTGTTACTTCAAATATAGTATTTTCTGCCTTACATATTTAGTACATTATCTCTTACTGATATCCCTTATGGGGGACCTACATTTCATGTTGCAGGTATAGGTACTAGTAGATCTCCCCAGTAGGAGTACAGAATATCCAGCTATTGTTGCCAAGCTCTAGGTTGCTTCGAAGTTTTATGTCTGTAAAGCTTATATTTTTGTATTGTATAGCTATTTGAGGTAGAGCCTCTCTTGATCCTTATCACATACTCTTCCTTATTTATATTCTTTGTTGACTATGTAAATTAAAGTGTGGTCATATCTCATACCTTAGACACCGTGGCCCAACGACCTAGCCATATGCATTTCCTTTGGCTTGTTATTACAAATTACTTTGTTAAAAGAATGTTGAATGTAGAAATCCTTTTATAATATGTATAGAAAATTCATAGATATAGGTTGGTTCTCCTAGGACTTATTGGTAATGGGTGCCAGTCTGCCTTAATGGGATATTGGGCGTGACAAAAGTGGCATCAGAGCGGGTCATCCTAGGGAGTCTACAAAGTCGTGTCTATGTAGAGTCTTATTTATTGATGCATTGTGCACCACATTTATAAGTAGGAGGCTACATGACATTTAGGAGTTGTTAATTTACTTTCATTCTTTAGATCGTGCCATAAACCTAAGTGTAATAGGTGGATTACGTCTAACCCCTAAATTATTTTGTACAATAAGTATGCCAAAAACCAGAAACCAGGAAGAACAAAGTTAAAGGGAAGGCAGTAGAAGAGGCGGTTGGTATGCCCAGTCAGGTGAAACAATGAAGTGAGGCTCAAGATGAGTCTCTATGACAAACATCTCCAACTCCTCTAGCTCCTGATGAACCAGAAAGTAGTAAAATTCCCCAGAACTACCTATTGATGCTACCGTGCAGGATCTGAGAAATGCAGTCCATTATTGACTCATATAGTTGCAGGCCAAGGTCATAGACAAGAAGGTCCAGTTATAGGTAAATATTGTGCGAATAGGCCAGTTGGCACGAGGATACGTGACTTCCCTAATTTTGACATTCCATCCTTCACTAGGTCAGATCCTAATGAAGATCCGCAAGACTTTATTGATCAGATTCAGCACTTTAAATGTTATGCATGTGAGTGGTACAAAAGTTGTCGTGTTACCAACATATAGGTTGAAAGGTGTGTCTATATTGTGGTATGAAGCTTGGAAGCAATCTAAGGGTATAGATGCACCCCCAACTACTTGGAAAGAGATAAAATAGGCATTTCTTGACCATTACTTTCCATTAGAGATCCGAAAGGCCCATGCATATAAGTTCTTGAACCTTCACCAAGTGAATATGAGCCTGAGGGAGTAGAGACTTCAATTTAAATCCCTTACCAGTTATGCTCCTATAATGACCCAGTAGATCATCAATATAATAGTTCTTTTGCTTTCCTATAATATCCCTCTCATAAATATCAAATAGGTATTTTGAATTATTCAATAGCTACGATTATTAAAGTTACGGGTAAATTTAGATAATTAGTTTATTTGGGGACTAAATTGATAACTTATTAAATATCATATGCCACTTAGTATATATAGTAAAATTAGTTATTAAATAGAAAAGAAGAAGAGGAAGAAGAAGCATAGAAAATGAAAGCGACAACAACCAACGATTTCTCTCTCAATTTTGATCGGATATGAGTGATTCAAAAGGTTAAACTATATATTTTTCTGAGGAGAACACCATGGGAGTTTCAAAATTGATTTTGTTTCGTCATTTCATGTAAAATTCATGATCTTCCTACTACGTTTTTAATATATTTCAAAAACGTTAACATGCAATTTCTTCCTCGTATTAGCTCCGCTTTTGAATTGATTTTTGCCATTAAATTCCTTATCACTTGGGGAATATTTTCATGCATAAAGTTCAAGATTCTGATGGTATATTTCTGGCGATAAAAGTTTTAGACTGTTCTACCCTTTTTACCCGAATTAATTGATTTTAGTATCGTTGATTCATTATATTATTATGATGCAATATTGGAATAGATTATAGTGAATTGAAGTGTCATAGAAAGGGCAAAGCTTCAGAATTGCCATGATTCCAGACTCTATATAAGGCAAGTGAATTTCTTAACCTTTGTTAACTATTTAGAATCTTGTGTTTCTTGTGTAAGGTGTTGAGAATGAATTGAAGTATTGAGCTAGTGTTGATGTTGTACCAAACTATATTGTTGTGAACTTTGCATTGTATTAAATGAGTCATTTTCTCATTATTGTGTAAATATACCAGTTTGCATTGACCTTTGTGATAAGTATTTTGTGGACTGAAAAAGAATGAGAATTAAAGAGGATGTACTATATTCAAGGGATGTGTCGCACGACGTGATGAATACTATTATTTGAGGGTTGTGTTGCACACCACGATGGATACTATGTTTCAAGCAACATGTCACATACCACGACGGATACTATGATTCGAGGGTCGTGTCACATGCCGCGATGGATGCATGGACTAAAAGTACCCCATGGGTCTCGGATTGTGAGATGGCGGGTGTGTATCACTAGGTCATATATAGATCATGTTAATTGACATTGCATTATATCTCATTAACATTTATAAATGTGAGTGCTTTTGTGAAACTTATGATAGATGCGCTTTATCCCTAGTTGTTAGGATCCGCAACGTAATTTAAACCCCGAACATCCTTAATCGGTTCAATTTAATAAAGTTTGGGACCGAATGTAATATTTTACCTAAGCTAGGTCCTTAAGAATAAAAAGGGACGTGGGGTCAAGGTGGGTGTCCTTTTCTTATTGGCACAAGTGTATTTGTGTGCCTATATATATGTGTATGCCTTGTACAAGATTTACATCTTA
>JAOTQJ010090241.1:0-12079 GCA_025642045.1 Solanum sejunctum
GTTACTTGTGGGTTACGGGTGTGTTGTATGATTTTGTATACTGGATCAGGCGGCGGGACCGCATTATGTATTTATTCAAGTGACTTGCTTATTAGGCGGCAGGACTGCAGCGGTGACCTTGTCGGCCCGCATATATATATTTATCCATATATACTACTGTTTGGGAAGCTGCTAGATCTTTTATTTGCAGGTGCGATTAGTCAATAAAACGGAGGAAACTCTGTCAAATTTTTTGTAGAATTTCGAGCTAGGTTATAAAGGAATTTAGTTTAGTTTGTGTTCCCGTTCCCCTATGGGGCACTGGTCACGACCCCAGGGTGGGGTGTGACATTAAGTACTAAATACCATTATTCACCAAAACTAAACAAATGAGAAAAAATCACCTACTATTTTCATATAAGACTACCCTAATTTAGACAAAGGCTAACTATCTGTTTATTTCTACCAACATAATAATTTCTTATATCATATTATTACATTGACTGCAATCATTAGGATAGATTCAAAATTTACTAAAGAGATTTTATATAATAGATTCGAAAAAAATATTTTTTTAAAAGAAAAAGGATAATTCATACTTTCTTTTCTCATAAATACCCCTTATTCATTGGAAATACTTATATATATCATTCTTTCATTTTTTTGTTCTAAAATTATTGATTATAGGTGTCTTTATATGCCCTAATAGCCGAATTTACCCATGTCAAGAGCCTAGTGAGAGGACAAATTGATAGAGTTTAGGTACGTTTAGTGTAGTTTTGTTGTTTTCGACTGATCCTTGCCTGAGAGCACTTTCTCATTGTATTTTTCAGGTTTTTGGGCCAAAATGCATATCCTGGTTAGTAGCCAGAAAATAAGCAAGGATGCAACCGCATAAGGGAGAATAAAAAGTCAACCAGTCCTTAAAATTGAGGAAGTTCGCGTCACGGATGAATGTAATTAGTGTACAGAGCTTGATGTGTTTGAAAAGGAATAAAAAAAGGTGTGAAACAAGTACAGAGACAAGTCCGTGTCGCGAACCTTGGAGCAAAATAGTCAAAATTGGCCGAGTGAGCGGGATTTACAAAATACACATCGGGAAGACAAGTACGCATTGTGGACTTTGAAGACACGTCGACAAATTCAAAAACTTGATTCTTTAGGTTTAAATACAATGTTTTTGTCATTAGTTTAGTATCGGATGTTGCTGGGAATAGGAGGAGAGATGAACTTTCATCTAGGGTTATTTCATTTTATCTTTTTCTCTTTTAATCCATTCTTTAAATGTTTCTTAGACTATTTTTGTGTTTGAGACAAACAATGAGTGGATAATTTTCTATATTCTTGAATTGTAGCTATAGACTATGTCCTAGACTTTGATATTTATGATTTATGAATAGATTTTTGGATAATTACTCTTATATTCCTTTAATCTATATTTCATAGTATCAACCGTGAAATACATTTGTTGTTTGCTCTGGATTCGAAAGATTTTGGGGTGGATAGAACACAGGATATAGGGAGTTTGTTCGTTCTAGGAGATTAGGATGATTCGTGTACAGGAGACTTGTGACACCTACCTATTCACTTTGCTTGTTCAAATACAAGAAGATAGGTTTAATGTATTTTCATTGATCAAGCTTATCCCCGCTCAACGATGTAGTTAGTCTGTTGACGAGAATAGGACGGTAGAGGTGTGCAGTCTTCCTAGGTATATTAAACCCTATGAATCAATAGTTAGAAAACCTATGATTGTTCATAATAATTGAGGCTAGAGCATATGTCAAATGGTTACAATCCTGGAATCTCGCTTAATTTGATAAACTCGTAGCAATCATTTGATATTAGTCTTAGTTTAATTTTAATATTTTAGTAGTAAAAATGAATAATCACCTACTTTTTTAATTCTACTTTTCTACCTAAATATTATGAGTTGGAATGATGAATGATAAAGAGTCTTTATGAGTCATGAACTAATCCTAAAAGAATGTTCCTAACCAGAAGATTTATAGCTGATGCGATGAATTGAGTTGACAAATGCCCAATGAGACAAATTGAATAAGTTAACTGTAGCATTGATGTCTTATGATTGAGAGAAGTATTGAGCACCGAATTGAGTAAGAGTAAGTCCAACTCGAACTTAATAACTACTTAGCAAGCATAAAACAGGATTGAACCATAAAATTGAATGTTTCCCTATTGTTCTAAAAAGAGGACTTGATATAATTAATTATGGATCCACTTATGGAATATCCTTTACCCTGGCAAGATATTAGATGGATATGGCAATGACATCATTTCATTATATCATCATTGACTCATAGGTGATGTTGTCAGTTATATAAACTCCCATATGTGTCTTGATAGTACACTGAGTGGATTAGATTAGATGTTATATGAGTGATCATTGTCTAAATTGTATTTTCAATTTAGACTCTTGGCATGCTAATTGAGTTTCCTATTTCTTGATTTGAGTTGTTTGAGTTGAGTCCGAAAGTTAGGGCTCACTACAATAAAAGTAATTGTCTTGCATATCAAAAACTAGCCACGAGCTGGTAGAGGAGTACCTGTCCTTACATGGATAACTCATGCAAGAAAAATATGCATTAGTATGTTGGAATGTACTAAGTATGTCACGTGCAATATAGGACATAAAATTGTAATACCATCATTCATAAATATAAAATATAAGTGTACAAATACATAAACGTGAGTTTAAGCATCCATGAGAAATGTCGCTCAATATGGGGGAGAGTCAATGCATGAAGGATCACATATAAAAGAAATCATATCATAGAGTTATCAACTTGTAGGAGAGGGCCATAACCGATATTTAAGACTATGTGAGCTACAACATGGAATCTAACATGACCCCCTACATTGGCACGGGGAGACCACTTGCCGGTGTAACTCCGTCACTTTGCATGCATCTTAAATAACAGGGATGGCCTATGTGGATCCACTAGCCTAACCAATAAGGGATCCTACGGTGGCACATAGTTAGGGACAATGAGATGTTTCTTTAATGGGTCATGCCTAAACTAATGGAATAAATCTCAATCTCAAGTCCACTCGGTGCTAAGTCATTTCACAGAATCTTCATAAACATAACTTAATTAAATTATGGCACTTAGAATCATAAGTAGCAATCATAGAAGTAACTCGAACTTAGGAACTACCAAGTATGAATTGTCATTTTATCTATGGGAACTTTCTTAAACATCTTTTAGGGAAATAGTCAATATGTTTATATCTTTGAAAAATCACAACTTTAAAACCCATTGTTAATGCCCTAATCATCATCTTAAATCATGTAAAAGTTTACTTGAAAATTAGGTAGGCTAGGCCTTGGCCCACACTTCATCCTTATCAAACTCATCATTAGGGTCATCATCATCAACTTAAATACATGCATATACTTGGTAAAATATCATAAGACAGTATTGAGATTATTTAATAACATAATATAACATTAAATCATAATAAGCATGCATATTATCTTGAAGGAACTTAAAGGTAAAATACAATATGAAAATATATATATATATATATATATACATATATATATATATAAGGACTTTGTGGTTAAGAAAAGACCCACTAATCAAACTTACATGCCTTAGTAAGATTGGGAAAACCAAACTTGAAGCCTTTAGGAAGAATCTTGAAAAACCTGGTTTGCATAGCTTGTCCTTGAAGAAGGAATGCCTAAGGAAAAATTGAGATGGAAGAATGAGGGATTAACTAAGGGTCATAGGCTTTAATGTCTGGTTTAGGTTTTTATCCCAAAAATGACATAGTTTAGGAATAGGAATTCTGGGAATGACCAAACTTCCCTTCAATAACTTTGTCAGAATCGACCTACGAAGCCCTGATTATGAGCCATGATTCAGTCCATCCTGTTAAGTTTTCCAAAATTCTTGAAACTAATTTGCTGACCCCAAAATGATAAAACAGTTCTATGGTCCATCTTTTGATATATGGCTAATGGTTAGACTTGTAGAGTCCTTCCGACTTAGTCATTTTCGTCATTTTCTTGGACCCTATCTACAAAGGCATTATACAGGTCATATAATACTTTATGGACCGTATTGTTAATTCGTAGGATACTTTCTAGAAAAACTCTAATTTCCTTCATGTTGAGCCCCTCATCTACGAACCTATCTGTGGTCCATCATCACTTGTATGGGTTAGCATTGCATGTATGGGTTACCCTACACTTGGAAACGTTTTTCCTTTCTTGAAGTTCATGTCTAAGGATCAACCTATGAGTTGTATGTAATGTCCCACATGTTGGGAGGTATGAAAGTGCCTAAGAATGAAGTCTAAAAAACTTTCTAAGTATAAGCGAGTCTAATAGAAGGGTTTACAGGCCCTAGGTGGCTCCATGAGCCATAACTTGTTCTCGTGGAATGATGGCCAGACGTGGTGAAAATATTGGTTTCTGAAGTTAGGAGTACGAGATACTAGCATGACTTGTGACTTGATTAACAGGCCATAAGTTAATGTTGTGGTTTGAAATTCAGAGAAAGTTTTTGAAGGTCTAAAATGTTACCAGATGAGACCCTTTTTAACAACCAATGGAATGGACCACGACCCGTAATCAGGGTCTCGTAGTCCTGTCTAGCAGTTTTTAATAAAGGCAATTTTGTCATTTTCTAATTTTTTAAGCCTATGCTACACCAATTTAACCCCCCAAAAGACCCATTTCTAGCCATGTACAACCCTAAACCATTCCATTCCACCTCGTTCTCAAATACCTAAAGTCTAAATCTCTCCCAAACACTCTCAAGTTCTTCAAGGTTGAGCCTTCCACACCTGGAGTCACTTGGGCTTTGGGGGCTTAGGAGTAACCCTCTTGTCTTAAGTGGTCTGGGGAGGAGTATTGGTAGACCCTTGTCCACCTTCCTTTGGCTACCTTGAAACTTGTAACCATCATTCCTTTGGTGAGAATAGCTCCCACCATCGACTTGAACCCTCTTAGACTCTCTTGCCCTTTCTCATTGCTTATCTTCCTCTATTTGCTCCACATAAGTCATCAAACGGGAGATGTACATCTCCTTCACTAGCATGACCATCTTACATTCTTTAGACACCAAATTGGAGATGCTAGAGATGAGTATGCTCATATAGGCCCTTGGATCCAGAACCATGAAGAGAGCATACTTGGAAAGCTTGGTGAATTTGAGGGCGTACTCACTCACACTCATAGACCCTTGCTTGAGATTGATAAACTCTTGGACCTTGGTTTCCCTTAGCTCAGTCGAGATGAATCAATCAAAGAAGGCACAAACAAATTCTTCCCATCCAAAGGGACTTGATTCTTGGCCGCGATCATCCACCTATTGCTTGTACGATATTTTTCCTACCCCTTTGAGTTGGTAGGCCACCAACTCGGCTTTTTCTTCTGAAGAGATACCATGATTGCTATAACCCCGATAAGCTTTCTTGATGAAATCAATGGGGTCCTCCTCCAACTTGGAACCATGAAACTCCTAGGGGTTCATCTGCATTAAATCTCGCACTCTAATGGTCGAAGTAGGTACTTGGGGAGGAAAAACTATCTCTTAATTGGCTTGGTTGGCTAATGCTTGGTCCAACAAGGTGAAGGTAGCTCAAAACCCCACATGAGATACTCTATCACCTTGTGATAGTGGAGGAACTTGTTGCTCGAGAGTTCCTTTTAGGTGGGGAGCTCTTCTTGGTATCATGATCGAGAAATAATCAACAGGTCATCATTAGTGATAGGAAAGACTTAGTCAACTCTAAAGGCACGGCACGAATAAGTAAGAAGGGAAGACTTTCCTAAATCATGTCATAGCCTTTGACTCAAGATGGTGGCAGGCTTCACATTCTGAATGAGACCCTACTAAATGGGGCATGCATGGATATTGGAGGAATATTTTAAAACCTCATACTCTGATACTAAGTTTGTAATGACCCAACCTAGGGCCTAGTCATCACACAGTGAATGAGATACCCTAAGGCACCTCACCCAAGCCATCTTAAGCGTTCATAGGCATAAACATAAAGAAATGCAGAATTTAAAATGGGAAAGGGTTTATGGGCCTTTTTAAGAAAATGAAGCAATAATAAAAAGCATATAAGACCAAACCATTTTGTCCAGGAAGCATAGCAATTGCTATATTAGTGGGCAGAAATTGGTAACGGTCCATTTCTATCAAATAGAAAAAAAATCCATAATAGAACAACATAGAATGTAAAAGCCTTAAAAGGACAACAGATACATCATCTCAAAATAAAATACAAGATAGAAAGAAAAATGATAGAGACCTTCACCTCAAATAAAAGTACTAGTCTTGAACACTAAATACTAGTCATGAGCTAGTGGAGGAGTGTTTGTCCCTACATAGTTAAATCATATAGGAAAAATATGTGTTAGTACGTTGAAATATACCAAGTATATGAGATGCAATATAATGCATGAAATGATAATATCATAATTGATAAGTAAACTCTATATCTAGGAAGTAGTCAAGTGTCATGATTCGGACCTAAGGTCTAGGAGTGACACGACAAATGGGAACTCGAGACTCCCCAAACAAGCCTCAAAGTGACAAAATGCACATCAATAGTTTGGAAGCGCATTTCAAAGTAAAAACATAGTTCTAAGGGACGGGATTGTAGGACTCACGCTATGGGGATATCTTAGGAAAAAGGATTAACATGAATTCACATAACACGTAGCATATAAGACTAAAGGGCAGGTAAGTAGGACTCATGCTATAGGGCAATTCAGGACTTAGGATCTTTCCATCATATCATATAATCAACCACAAGTCTCATAATGAAATCACATAAATGAAAGCCAAAGTTAGCCAAGTCGTTACATAAACTTCAACTATAATACTTGACATATAACATAAAGGAGTTTATAAGGTGTCTAACAATGCCTCTAAAATAAGATAGGTCGGGGTCTAAGACATACCCCAGGCTCACCCTCAAAGTAAGTAAAGAAGATAAAAGGCAATGTAGGTAGAAAGATGGTGGATCGTCCTTGGAAGATAGGACTCACCACTACAAACAAACTTGAGATTCAAGCTAAGCGTCGAACGGTGGATGATCAAAGTCCTCGGTCCCTGTATGGTGAGATTATGTAGGCAAAAGTATGTGTTAGTACATTTAGATGTACTAAGTATATGGGATGCAATGCATGTAAATTACCAAACCTACACTTCAATGTTAGATGACAAAGGCAGATAATATAGAAAAAACACATATAGCAAGGAATGTAATATAATAAGATGCCATGAAATTCATGATGCATGAAGTGCAAATGATGCTCATATATATAGTGGGGATGTGTCCATAACCGACATAAGTAACACCAAGTGTACTATTACTTGGAATCCTAATGAAATCCCCTCATCGATAAAGACATGGTCTACTTACCAAAGGTAAACCATACTTTACCTTATGGGCAATCACATTTCATATGAAATAACTTTCCTTATGGGAAACCCTATTTTGGATAGGATTTTCACATATATCATATCATATTATTTCTTCTCCTTAGGGGCAATCCCATTTCGGAGGCATCTTTCCTTACAGGCAACCCTATTTTGGAAAGGACCCTATACTAGGCACATAGTTCAAGGAAAGGAAGATAACACTTGGGGATAGCCATAATGCCCCGAATACATCGGTGCTAAGTTGTCATCACATAAGAATACATATATGTATATATATACATGCTTTCAAAGAGACATTAGACATTTCCAAAACCATTTCCAATGCATTCTTAGGCTTAAAAGTCAACACCATTCATAATACTTCATACTTAGGCTCAAATGCAAAAATCATAATTCATAGTAAAGATACTCATACATAGGAATAGCCCATTCATATACAAGATGGTGCAAGCACCCAAAATGATCAAAGAGCCATAATCATAGACATGTATGTGATCACATTCTTGTCATAATTAATATCTTATCCAAATCATATCATAGAACATAATTGAGCTTAATCCACTTCATAATTTCCATAATAATTCAATGCCAATGCTATGAATGATTTGAGGAAAACATGGGTAATTAAGATTTAATCTAAAATCAATAATATAATACGAAATTGAAGCAAATACATCATTAAATCCATATTTAAATTCACAGTATAACCATCCAGGCATAAACATGCCTTGAAAAGGGAGATGCATATTCATAATTTCATAAATCCAATGTAATTCATCATATTATAGTTTAAATCAACTTAAAATCATCATATAAGAATAACCCACAACAAAACAATTGAAAACTCAACTTTAAAGTGAATAAAATTCATGGAAAGTGCTAGAAAAGTTGTAGGTCTCTTTGGTTGAAAGAAGCCAAAGATCAAACCCATATAACTAGACCCAACGAAGAAATCCCAAGAGTAATTTGAAGAAGAATAGTGTTTATCGTGAACCCTAAGCTTAAATCCCAAAAGTGTTCTTGAGAGGAGTTTTTGAGTAAGTGTAGAATGAGAGAATGAATGTGAATAATTTGACCAGGGCTTAAGGTTATTAGGAAACCTAAAGATAGCATAGGAAGTTCCAAAAAGTCATTAGAATAAATTAAATTTATGAAAACGCCATTAATAAAATGGACGAAAAAATTTCCTGTAACCACTACACTTGAGGGCACACGGCCTGTGTGGCACTACACAGTCCATGTACCTCACTGTATACCCATTCTTAGACAAAATTGTGAAAGTTGGAACCATGGCTTGATGCTTAGAATTTTTTAGCACAAGGTTCACTACACAGTTGAGTTCATAGGCCATGTGGAGTTACACTGTCCATGTGGTGTGCCCGTATACCAACACTTGGAAGAATTTTCACAAAAAAGTCATGAGACAATGATTTCATCCTTAGAATATTTTTACTCAAGAAGACATACAGCACCCTCACGACCCATGAGGCATCACACGAGCCGTGTGAGGGACCGTGTGACCTCACTTAGCCCAAATGGTGGGGTTTCAAGGTCAAGACAACCCACGGCTCCTCCACATGGTTCATTAAGTGTCATACGGCCCGTGTGGGGTGCCAGTGTGGTGCGCCTTAGCTTGTAACTCTGTACCAAGGGTTAACACTCAAAATTAAGGCCAAGTGTTGACTCACTGGAGGCTACACGGCTAGTGTGACTTCACACTAGCCATGTGGTCTCCCTTGAGATGACACTTGGTCCAAATTTTTTCTGAAATGAAACTCTCAAGCTCCAATGACATCGTACAATACTCGGTCATTATATCAAGATGCTCAACATAGACTTAAGCATGAATAAGAAATATCACTCAGTATGAAAGAGAGTATATGCATAAAATATCATATATAGGGATCATATCATAGAATTATATCCTTATGGGAGAACACCTCAATCAACATTTAAGACCATGAGAGGTACTAGATGGAATCCAACATGACTCCCTACGTTGGCAGGGGGAGACCACTTTCTAGGTGAAACTCCATCAACTTCACATGTATCTTAAATAATATAAATAGACTATGTGGATCTACTAGCCTAGACTATAAGGACTCTTATGATAGCACATAGTTAATGAGATAAAGGATTGCTACTAAGGTTCACTTACCGAACCCCATCTCAGTGTCACATTCAGTGCCAAGTCATCCCACGTAATCTTTAAAACTTAACTTAGTAAAATTATGACACTAAGAATCATAAGTAGTAATCATAGAAGTATCTTGATGATTCTCATGCTCCATTAAGAAAGCGGTCACTATTAGCAACTCACCTAACCGAAGGTTACGGTCGAATCCACAGGGAATACGAGGCTTGACTACAAGAATCCACTACTAATCATTTCAAGTATAAACTAAAATCTATAAATGGGGGACGAAGGTTTGTGATTCAAAAACAAAGTAAAATAAACACTAAACTATGATGCGAGGAAACATTCAATTTCGGGAACAACTTGGGAATTGTGTTCACCATGGTTCGTTGACTCGATTACCCTAGGTAACATAACTACAATTGGGAATTCGCATACAGGGCAGAAACTTAGGTTCTTCTAGCCCTCTTGTAAAGGTGAAGGTTGAATTTCACCATGGCGCTTGGTAGCCACAATGGCGTGCCAAATAATCGTTACCAATTGTCCTATTAAGCCTCCCCTTGGTCAGGCTTGGTTGATTAGATGAGAATACATCAATCGAATCCTATCATCTACTTCCCTTTTTCCTATTCGTTAGCACCTTGTCTGACTAGTGATAGTAGGCGGGATTTGGTGTTGGTCACAACTAAACAACAATCATAATGAAGGAAAATAAATAATACATGCAAACCCTAATCATAGAAATGCAATAAGCCTAGATTATTTCAAATCAGCTGCCCATGATTCCCATAACCTCAAGTTATTGGTGCTTAGCTACGTATGGCTAAGGCAAGGCAAGTAAAAATACAAATAAATGACATAGTTGAGAGTTTTACGAAAAGCAATGAAGATTGTAGACACCACAAGTTGAAAACCCAAAAGCTTGATTGATCAACAATGAGTATAAAGCAAGATTTACAATCCCAAAATGGGTTTTCCAAGAGAAAATAATAAACTAATCTAAAACCCTAAACATTCTTGAGAGAATATTCAAAGGCAAGGTCTATCTTCTAAAAATTTAGACTCTCCTTCTAAAAAATGAACTAAATGTATTTATAGTGTTTACAAATAAACCCTAAAAATAACATAGAAAAGACAACTAACAGCTGGTACACCTTGCAGGTATGACTCGTAGGGTGACCTATGAGTAGTCATCGAGGTCTTATATCAGGCTTTTAGTATCTTGGACAGAAATGGTATGACCCACAAGTATGAGTCATTGCTTGAGCTATGACTCGTATGTTTCTCTCGTTATCTTGGCCTTCAGCTTTTGGTCTAATGTTTTAGATCTCTGATTCCTACTACGAGTCCACCTATACGAGTCATAGTGAGACTTATGACTCATTAGATGGCTTTGTAGGGGTGACCTCCACTTAGCAGATTTTTGAATTTTGGCCTCTGTTTCTTGCTACGACACACCCTACGACTCATAGCTTGGGCTACAATTGTAGATGAGCTCGTATGTCCTATGATTCAGCAAAATATGCAACTTTTCTTCAAAAATCATCCCAACCTAACTTTTCTACAAAAACAACACAAAACACATAAAACCTTAAAATATCGCATTAAGAACTCAAAAAATTCCTTGTTTTAAGCATCAAATATGCTTTATTTTGACAGCACATCATAGTTCGAACTTAGGAAGCACCAAGTAAGAACTGTCCTGTCATCTTGGAGATCTTTCTTTAACATTTTAAGAGCAATTATCAACGTGCTTATATCTTTGACAAAACATACTTTAAACTTATCTTTTGTCACGACCCAACCTAGGGACCATGATTAGTGCCGATTGCCACCCAGGCAAACACTAAATTGGATTTTCAACTATAATAGCTATGGAATTTACCAAAATTTTGGCAGAGTTTTCTCTATTTTACTGACTAACCGCACCTGCAAACAGCGACCCCAGCAGACAACAAACATCAATGTACATATATATGTGGGCAGAGAATGTCAATGCTGCGGTAGAACTGCCCAACAAACGTGTCATACATACAAAATCATATAAATTACAATATCCCATACCCACATGTATCCACAGACCTCTACACATAAGAACTGAATCGTAGGACGGGACAGGGCCCCGTCATACCCTCGAATATACATTAATTCCAAATACAGAAAATAAGTGTACATGTATATACCAAAAATCTGCTCCTAAGGCAAAGGGAGAACTTCAAAGGTAGACATAGATCCTAAGAAGAAGGCTCTCTAACCTGTACGTCAGTACCTGCAAGCATGAAATGCAGCCCCCGAAGGAAGGGGGTTAGTACGAAATACGTATTGAATATGTAAAGTGGAAAGTACGAAATATAAATAAGAGTACTAATCCCAATAAATACATGTGAGTCAAACCTGCATGCAATCATCAAAATAATTCTTTATTTAAAATATCAAAATAATGCATACCGGACGGGAACGATGGCGACCTTCAAACTCGCGCCATACCACAGCATAACACCAGAAGTTTCAAATCCCCGAAATCTCCAAT